>JADRCH010007469.1:1501754-1642628 GCA_019843965.1 Rhynchomys soricoides
AATGTCTTGAAAATCCATTACTAATGAAGAAAATTGCTAAAATATATACATATAAAAAAGGCAACTAAATTGAGTCACCACATAATTACCTAAGTAGGCATCTTTTTCCAACAATTAAATCATCTAGTGCTAGAATTGGGTTACATCTTGTTGAATCATTGACCAAAGATATCCCATGGAATGCTATAAACATCATAGTTTATTGCCAAGGATGTTGGTTGATCTCCATCACCTAAAGGTGAAGCTCTATTGCTAAAGACAACATTTACTTGTCTGGTAACACAGAGAAGTTGAGCTGATGCCAAACTAGAAGTTTCACCTCTATTATTGGCTAGCATTCATAGAACTGAAAGGTACTATACATGCTAACAGAGGAAAACAGTATTTCAACATCACCCAGGTACACGTTCGATAACCTACAACAGTGATCTGCCTGCAAAATATACTGGTCCGATAGTGGCACAAATGTTATGGGAGTGACCAACCACTTTTGGATGGACTTAAGGAACAGAATCCAATGAAATAGAATCCATGCCTGACAGATCTAAAGAGGTAAAAAACATGAGCGTAGATAGGTCATGTGACTAGGGAAAAGCCTAATCCTATTATTCTGCTAAAGGAAGGAACATAACAAAAATGACAATGTCAGAATACTCATTAAATCAGTGCTTATTCTTGCAGTAGATGAGATTAAATACAGAAACCCACATCTGAACAATGTACAAACAGTGAAAATCTCTGGAACACTCAATCCTAAATGGGATGTCTTCATCAAACTCCTTCCATCAAGATTCAGGGATTTATGTAGAAGAGGGAGCGAAAAGACTGGAAGAGACAGAAATGATTCATTGATCATGATTCCAAGAAACTAGTGTCTCTCAGGCACTCTAAGACTTATGTACACATGAACTCTCAGAGACTGTGACAGAACTCATAAGACCAGCAAAGGTTCATGCCAGATGAGGTCCCAGCTGAGAAGGTGAATTATAGAAGGGATCCCATCCCTAACCAGGAATCTATTTGCAATTGATACCCACTGGCAAAAGAAAAATCTGTTTTCTCCAATGGCATGTCACTGAATTTAGCAACTATATTCCAGGTTCTATGCCCAGGAGTAGATGTTCAACACAAATTTAATTCCATGGCTTTTTTTGTTTGTTTGTTTTAGTGTGTGTATACACAAGTATACACAAAATACACACAAATAAACAAAAATGAATAATTACAATTCTAAAACTGTTGGACTCCTCTAAATTTTCAGAGATCTCTGACCTACAGGTTCTCCAGTGTGCTACTTACTGAGTGACAGCATTCAGAATTGTAAGGTCCCCAATCATCTCTTCTCTCCCCTAGATGGCCCTTGTTCTCCCTTTCTTTTTGGTCCCTGAGCCATAGTTTTTAAAGGTTTTGTGTTACAAAGGCCTTTTTCACATTCCCTACAATCCTGTCAATATAGCACCAAAATAAAACTTGTTGCATGTTCCTGCCACTTCCTTGTCAATTCTTTTTCTTTGATAAGCCCCAATACACCAGCCTAAGTCACAAAAAATGAAATTATTCTGGCTTGGCTTCCTCCCCTAGAGTAATAGTTGTGTCTTGAAAGTGGGTTAGCAAGACACCCTATCAGATCAGTGGCCAGTCTTTAAGATTTGGGGGAGCTGGGCAGTGGTGGCACACGCCTTTAATCCTAGCACTTGGGAGGCAGAGGCAAGCGAATTTCTGAGTTCAAGGCCAGCCTGGTCTACATACAGAGTGAGTTCCAGGACAGCCAAGGCTACATGGAGAAACCCTGTCTCGAAAAACAAAAAACAAACAAAAAAAAAGATTTGGGGGAAGAAACAGGCTGCTGTGGGCATGTGTACATATTAGGAATAGGTTGCTGGAAAAGTTTAAAATTGAGCTAAGGTGTGAGATGACCCAACAGAGCAAAGGGAGAGAGAGATAAAAAGATGAAGATAGAGACAACAACACAAACCACTTATAAATGAGGCGAGTTTTTAAACTCTAAAATTCATCAAGAACTTCGTAGAACTAGGTTCCCTATGATGAGCCAATACTGAAAGCCAGTTGCTACCAAATGGACCCATAGCTAAGTACTGTCTCAATGGAATTTTTATCTTCCCAGTGGTCACTGGAGTATGAATGCTGCACATGAAAGTGACTGTAGAGAGGAAAAGAAAGGAATAGGCAAGTAATGTGTGAATCATGATACAGAACAGCTTGATGACCCACTTTGTCACTGGGTCTAAATAACCTCCAGGAGAAATAACCTTTATAAACAGAGAGGAGGGATTATGTCCCACCATGACCTTTCAAACACAAAAGAACTCATTCTTTGATTGCACTGGCAACAAGAGTTACACTGAAGAAAATAAAACTATCTGTCCCCTGCTTTCCTCGACTTGGCAAAACTATCCCGCTTCCCTGATCAGGTTATTCTTCCTAAAACAAAGTAACTTTTAATAAAGCAGGCTGGTGGTGAGGAGAACCTGGTATGATCACACACCTGTTATAATAGGATTTAATTCTGCTTCAGATGTGCTAGTTTTAATAAAAAAAGGATTGAGCAAATCGAAAATAAATTACATTGAAAGGTCAGGCTTATTGCTTGTACAGTTATGTTAACTCCCCCACCGACACTTTTAGAGACTGTATTTATGAGACCTTTTGATTTGGGAAGGCAAAGTATAAAATACATCTACAATTTCTCTATTATTTGCACCAGTGTTTCGTTCTCAAGTGTCAATTCCAAGCTCTTAAGTATGGCTTTCTTTAACAGGAGTAAATCTAAAAAGTATGAGTTGCTTACAGAATGCTGTTATTCAGTATATTAATAAAACAAGCTTTTCTATGCAGTGGAAAGTTAGGGAAATTTCCTTCCAGAGATTACACAGCATAATAATTCACTTTATTGCACGTGGAACACTTTTAAGAATATGTCAATTCCTCATTTGAATAGCCTTAGCCCTTTAACCCAGTATCACCTCTATAAGCAGGAGAGCCTGCTTGATTTCCTAAGCAGGGATGGATATACCAATGACCCATGAAGAGTTATTTGCCTGGTTATTGCTACTGGGACATACAAGTGTAAATAGGGGTTTGGTCTTGTGCTGATCTTCAACTTAACTAGAATTACCATAAGGTGAGTCAAATGTCCTTCTCATACCTAAGTTAGTTTCAAAGTCTATACGACAAACGTTGTATAATGTTTGAGAGTTGTCTCCTTTTATCACCAAATTGGCAACTGTGATCCAAAGCCAAAGACACAAAGAGGGCATTAAAAAATAACTGTGATGTAACAGAACTTGGAGGAGAAAAAAATGGGATAGCACTCCAAACCTAGATTCCTGCTGCTCTGTATGATCCCAGAAAATGACACAGTAGCTCTGTAACTTTGTGCAGAGGAATGTAAGCTATAAGGAAACCTAGAAAGATTCAGAGTGAATGATCACAGTGACACACAGAAAAAAGGCTAGATAATCTGAACTTCTGAGATGACTGAGAGAAACCAAACTCTCCCTCTTTGAGGGAGCACTCAGCAATGATGGGCACATATGTCTCTGTCCATTGCACATGCCTGTGAAAGCCACATGTGTCTTCTGTATACACAGAGAGCAGCCCAGCAGCAAAAGTTACTAAGTAAAAGTCAATCTAACCAATGTAAGAACAGGGATCTCTCCCAACCCATAACAGACAGCTAGGCACCTAACTCAGAAGCAGAAAGGAGAAGGATGAAGGATGCTCTACTAGATCTCCCACTCAGTCATCTAGACTGCAGGATGCTAAGGACCTTTCTTTGAGTCAGAGTAGATTGCAAGTATTAATGGACTAAAGTTTAGGTTACAAATTTGAAAAAAATAACCCAAACAAACAAATACAGGACCAATATCTAGAAAACATAAAAACTTTATGTGCTAATGTTCCTCTTCAGAGAACCATTTTTGAATTGCCATGGGAAGGAAAGGTGCCCCCAGAGCAGGATGTAGAAGCTCAGTGTTATTCTTCATGCCCTTCATGTCATAGAGTACAGGCCTACATAATATTCTGCCCTTACATAACAACTGTTACTTTGTTGTTCATGAATTTATGGATGTCAAGTGGTGCTAAACCCACCAGCTTCAGAAAAAAATGCAGTCCCACATAAGAAATGACAAAAAACAGACTTTCTGTGGCCCAGTTACCACTTGCAGAATTAGAAGAAATCTAGCCCCGTCCAAATTGCTTCTTGTTCAAGTCATAGCAGAGACTAGATGAAGCTGGATCCTTGAGCTGTTCTGCAACTCCTGCCTTAGACCTTATTTTTACATCATTTCTGAATGCTAGATCTGGACCACACTCTTTGAAAACAACATGCTGTTGATTCTCAAAGTTACTGCTGTTTTCTGTCTCAGGAGTGATGCTGCAAGTGCTATCACCACCACTGCCACCTTCTTCTTCTGTCTTAGTACTCTTAGTCTTCAATGTAAATATTACGCCAAAATGTGCCAGTACAGTCCAGATACAACCATGAGGTCTCCTCTCGCTTGAACTCTGACAATTGTCCCAAAAGAATATGACAGAAGCCTGTATCCTACAATGCCCCAGATGATCTGTCTCTGAATATGTTATGTTAGCATTATCCCTGCACAATGCCCAGGGTGAACTCATAATGATTAGATATACTGTATCATGCTCTAACATCAAGCCCTGTTTTATTGCTGTATGAATACAAGCAGTCTTCAAAATCAACCTAATAGGTAATCCCTGGTAAGGATTAGTTATGCCTGGTAAAAGCACAAATAAAAAGTAATGATGCCTTAAATAACATGGGGATTTAATTTATTCTCTTGTTTTAGTAGAAATGATAAGATACCCCCATTGTGTCACAGATCTAGATTTCAATTTCACTGCCCATCCCTTTCAGAGCCTTCTTCGCCATGCCCATTTTTAGCTCATAGTTTCAAGGGTTTTGTTGTTGTTGTTTGTCTGTTTTGTATTGTTTTACCAGCAGTGTAAACTATTGTGCTACCATCTACTAACATCTCTGTGGAGCTGTTAGCATCATCCTCATGGAACTCACTGAGCTTCTTAGTGCCTAAAGCCACACAGCTGGTTGGTTAATATAGGAGAAGCTGGGATTCTAAATGAATGCTTGTAGTATTGCTCTAATGAGGAAGGAACTGGCCCCTTCTTCCCCGGTGGCCGAATGCTAGATGTTCAAGAACTAGCTCTCAGGAGGAAAATGTACTGCTGTGCAATTCTTGTTGATTTCCATGCTGTAAATATTCTTATCATGGCCAATCTCAAGCTTGTAATTGACATCACTGAATATAGAGTTGGGAAAAATGCATGCAATAGCATAATACTATGTACATTTCTATCAAAGGAGAAAACAGGAGCATAGATACAGATATAATCAAATAATTAGGCAATGATGGTTTTGAGTATGTGTTACCCTTGTTTGGTTTATACAATTAACCATGTTTACACCATTTTAATTTTATCTGTATGGTGTATGTGTATGTAGGCCTGGATTGTGTTAGCTCCACCTTCATTGCTTATATCTTACCCTTGGCTTTAGTAACACGCCACAGCAGGGTTAATTCTTCAGGAATTCATCTTGAGAGCAGAGGTTCTAGTTTGGACGTCTGTGTACTCTTATCAGCATGCCACCCTTAGCACATAGTAAATGCTCACGAATAACTTTAGAGCAGTAAAGATAGAGCTCAGTTCCACAGTCCTTGCCTAACAGGTGCAAAGTCCTTAATTTGACCTATAACAGCACACAAACTAGGTACGCTGGTACACACCTGTGATTCCAGCACTTGGGTGGTGGAGGCGATTCAAGGCGATCTCTGGCTGTTAAGTCAGTTAAAGGTCAATCTAGAGATACATGAGGCCCTATATACTTTTTATTAAAAGCTTTCAGCACTGTATGTAGGTACAGCTTTATACCTTCTGAACTGGTTTATGTACATCTAGTCACTGGATCTAGCAAAATCCTCAGTAAGGTAAGAAATAAACATTTATTGCATTGGTCCAATGATAAACCAGGGTGCAGAGAAAACTTATTCCACACCATGCAGTTCTACTGTAACAGAGACAATGCTGAGATTAGCCCTGCTTTTCTTTCTAGATCCTTCCACTAGGCCACGCTACAGTTTCTCTGTGTGTGGCCACAAACTGTGTGCAACTTAGTCATTTTCAAAACTGTTTCCATAAGCTTTAAATAAATGATTGTGCTTGCTTTGACTTTAAATGATATTATGCCTCCAGTGGTACAGCACTGACTTTAATATAGTTTGAGGTAGCTGAAGTTGAGCCTAGTGAATTTTTAATTAGGTATCAATCAAATTGAGAGACTGGTAATAAAGCATCATTTTCCAGTAAAGTCAGCAACATGGTAAATGATTTTATTGGTAAACCACGAGCTTTCTTTACATATTTATTATTATTATGTCAATACAGTTTTCCTCTATGTGTGTATGTATAGCAGTTGACAATATCAGCCACATTATTAGCTTGGTTTCCTCTGCTTGGGTAGCTTTTCAGTTGGGATAAGTGAAGTCTGCAGTCCCTGTCTCAGCACTTTTTAAAGAAGTGCTGGTAACAGTAAAACTTATATTAACTTGTACCCAAGTAATGAGCCTTCTGTTAATTGAAAAGTTCCTGTACGTAGCTCTTGTGGAAAAAGAAGCAATTGTGTAAAGATAGACTGGCAAACATTTCCCCCATCTCAACCCCCAGAAACATCTGCCACTACTCCATCCAGTCAAATTTTCTCTACTACTTATTTCTGTATAAATCTCTAGACAGTAGAGGACAGTTACACCTTGGCCCTTGCAAAGGACCCAGCTTTCTTCTAGATGCTGTTAGATTCTAAAGGAGGGAGAAAGAAGCTAGCTCTCTGTGAAATGATTAGAATAAATATCTCCTTTTTTGAACACCCAAGAAATTGATGGTTCCAGTAATCTCCTGAGGAGAGAATTGATTGCCTGGGGGACATGAGTGAGCTAGAGGCTTCTTTATATTAATCGAAAAGCTAATTGTTATTTATAAAAAGCTAAAGTTATAAAAAGCTAAAGCTATTTATTTAGATCACAAATACAACATTTACATGATCTAGTAAATTCTCATAATGATGCTTTGACGTAAGCACTGTTGCTATCCCTATTTTACAGACAGAAAAGTAAGGCTTGCTGAGTTTAGAACATGTGGCCCACTTTTGAGATGAAGGTGCCAGAAACTGAAAAAATGTCAGCCTCCTTCCTCCAAAGCTGTGCTAGTTCTCAAGTTCCTGAGCACAAGAGGAAATGTATAGTTTCTTCTTTTCTTATTGTTTTCCTTGGAGGTCATGTTCAGATCTCCAAGCACATATACAACTTGCTGGGCTTGAATACAGGATCCTCTCTTCTCCACCTCCCAAGAGCTAGAATTTTTTAAAAGAATTTACCCAGCTTCATTCTTAGGGATAACTTTGTTGAAGAACTAAGAGTTGACCATAAAGAGATCACTACAATGTATCACTGATTCTAGCGAACACATTTTCAATTTCCTCAAGGTAGGCTATAACCTCTGATGGATGGCTCACTGTTATGTATTTAATGATGGTTGTTATCATCATCAGTGATTTCATGAAACAACATGATTTTGTTCTGCCAATAACTTCTTAAAACCAACGGTGCCCATATAGTGCAGGAAAACAAAACTCCAAACAAACAGCACAGGTAGGAAGTAGTAAGTGATATTCGGAGAGGTGAGAAAGATTGTCCTCTTCTATAAGAGTAGGGAGAAAATGTCACTAATGATAATTAAATTTAAAAGACTGGTTTTGATCCAATAAGGCTATACCAAAAATTACCCCTAAAACTTAGTACTTGGAAACAGTGAGCATTTCTTATTTATCTCAAGTCTAGAAATTAGCTAGGATGTTATAATATCAGTTTGGCTTGATCATAGGTTCATGGGCAGTTTACAGATCAAAAGACAAGTGTTAAATAATCTCACTCTTATCTGGAGCTCAGCTAGCTACTTGCTGTTCTAGAACAAAGTTTGGGTGAGGGATGGTTTGGCACTTCTTTTGTGTTCCTTGAATATATCCAGCAAGAGGAGATATCATGTCAGCCAGAAGAGCCAGACATGGTAGCAGAATCAGGAGGATATCATGATCTGCATGGGGAACTCTAAGTTAGCCAGGGCTACATTAATGAGACCCTTCATACACACACACACACACACACACACACACACACACACACACTTACCACCACCACCACCACCACCATCAACAACAACAACAAACGAGTGAAAGAAGATGGCTTATGCTCTAAAATCAGCAATAGATAAATGGGACCTCATAAAATTGCAAAGCTTCTGTAAGGCAAAGGACACTGTCAATAGGACAAAACAGCAATCAACAGATTGAGAAAGGATTTTTACCAATCCTACATCTGATACAGGGCTAATATCCAATATATACAAAGAACTAAAGAAGTTAGACTCCAGAGAACCAAATATCCCTATTTTAAAAATGGAAAACAGAGCTGAACAGACAATTCTCAAATGAGGAATATTGAATGGCCAAGAAGCACCTAAAGAAATGTTCAATATCCTTAGTCATCAGGGAAATGTAAATCAAAACAACCCTGAGATTCCACCTCACACCAGTCAGAATGGATAAGATCAAAAACTCAGATGACAGCAGATGTTGGCGAGGATGTGGAGAAGGAACACTCCTCCATTGCTGGTGGGATTGCAAGCTGGTACAACCACTCCAGAAATCAGTCTGGTGGTTCCTCAGAAAATTGGATATAGTACTACCTGAGGACCCAGCTATACCACTCCTGGACATATACCCAAAAGATGCTCCAACATGTCATAAGGACACGTGCTCCACTATGTTCTTAGCAGCCTTATTTATAATAGCCAGAAGCTGGAAACAACCCAGATGTCCCTCAACAGAGGAATGGATACGGAAAATGTAGTACATTTACACAATGGTATACTACTCAGCTATTAAAAACAATGACTTCATGAAATTCGCAGGCAAATGGATGGAACTTGAAAATATCATCCTGAGCGAGGTAATGCAGTCACAAAAGAATGAACACGGTATATACTCACTGATAAGTGGATATTAGATCAAAAGCTCAGAATACCCAAGATACAATTCACAGACCACATGAAGCTCAAGAAGGAAGACCAAAGTGTGGATGCTTCAATCCTTCTTAGAAGGGGGAACAAAATACTCATGGGAGGAAATATGGAGACAAAGTGTGTGGAGCAGAGACTGAAGGAAAGGCCATCCAGAGACTGCCCTACCTTGGGATCTATCCCATACACAGACACCAAACCCAGACACTATTGCAGTTGCCAAGAAGTGCTTGTTGACAGGAGCTTGATACAGCTGTCTCCTCAGAGGCTCACAGCCAACCTTAGGACTGAGCACAGGGTCTCCAATGGAGGAGTTAAAGGGCTGAAGGAGCTGAAGGGCTTTGCAACCTCATAGGAAGAACAATATAAACCAACCAGACCCCCCAGAGCTTCCAGGGACTAAGCCACCAAGCAAGGAGTATACATGGCGGGACTCATGGCTCTAGCCGCATATGTAACAGAGGGTGGCTTTATCTGGCATCGATGGGAGGAGAGGCCTTTGGTCGTGTGAAGGCTCAATGTCCCAGTATAGGGGAATGCCTGGGTAGGAGGCAGGAGTGGATGAGTGGGTTTTAGAGCACCCTGATAGAAGCAGGGGGAGGAGGGATAGGATATGGGGTTTCCAGAGGGGAAACCAGAAAAGGAGATAACATTTGAAATGTAAATAAATAAAATATCCAATAAAAGAAGAAGAAGCAGGAGGCAAAATAGACCAAAATATGTCAGTGATGAAGCCAATTCACCATCAGTAGAAGTAAAGAATTAGGGAGACTTAGTGTAGTCTGTCTATCATGGATATACTTTGAGACACAAAGACTGAATAAAAAATAGCTTTGATTGCTGGTTGGAGAGATCCTGCACTAAGAGCAGCATCATTCAAATGGAGTCTGCATTTATACTGAGGCTTCTTTTTACAATGATGACATGGGACCATTGCTTGAAACAAAGGTAGAACCTCTTGTCTCACAAACTATACCTTCTCTAGCTACCCCCAGAAGCTCCAGAGATGTATACATGGAACGCTAAGTGCCTAACAAATGGAGTTGGGAATCAACTTTACGGCATTTATGGCCACAGCTTTTCAGCTCCGGGGAAAGGATAATAATGAATTCATCATTTTCTGCTTTCCTCATTCTTTTCTCTGGATCAGATTCTATCTTTAACTCTTTTAATCATCCTCATCGGAAATCTTCCTAAGTTTCCTTTACATCTGTTATCTAATAACTCAAGATACATTGTTTTACTGCCATAATTTTAATTTTGAAAATACCTTAATCTTAAACATCTAGGTATTCTATTCCAAGGCTGTTCCTCCCTCCTCTCCCCAGTGAGCCTACCCCCTCCATTGTATCATATTGTACTTTCATGGTGAGAATTTATACCAGAGGAATGGTTTCCAATGGGGGCAATGTATTGTCAAGAAAGCAAAGAAAGAATAAATACACTACTTTTATTCTAATTAGGTTTAGGAATGAAGAGAGACCAATAGAAAACGGAGCAAATACAAAAGGTTTGCAGTTAGAAGTGAATTGAAGTGGATTCTTAAAATAATATATGTTTGGAATGGCAAAAATTGGAGTAGAAAATTAGTTTATGATGACCTAAGTCTACGTTGAGAAGTGCAAACCTTCACAGACAAACTATATTCTTTTAGTTGTTTGGTGGAATACCACCACGGATCCAGCCATATGTATTTTCCCACATGGAACATTAATATCTGGCATAATAACAACTGTTTGGAATTGGGGACATTCTCACCCTGGGAAAGTTACCTTCACTGACAATGGCCCTATTTCTCATGTTGAATTCTGTCGAAAGTCAACAACACCCACTGCTGCAGATGAATTTCAAAAGGGGCACATGAATAGCTTCTATTTGGTTTCCAAATTTTATCCTAATAATGGCTACAATGCTTTCTGATCTGTAATATTGCTTGATAATTAGCCACCTTTGAGTTCTGAATCACACTGAGGGTACCCACAGCACTGAGACTTTTTCTTTTGAAAACAAACGGGAAATCAATTTCAGCCAATTCAGTTGTTCCATTTTATGAAGTTAAGGTGCTCAATGCAAATTAATGTTTTACATGTATGCCTTTGATCAATAGGTGTAATTATTGATTGGAATCACACAAAGCAGAAAGCAAAGCAATCATTCCTGACACTGTAGGCATTATGCCATGTGGATAAATCCTCAATACAAATGCCCTAGGCTGGAGCTTTGTGTGCCCCCTCCCAATGTTATAAGTAAATTCTTGAAAAGAAGGTAAACACATTCTGCCTCTTTCCTTTTGAAAACTGCCTCCAGATTTTTAACTGTAAGACAAAAGAAGACCATAGGCAAGGAAAAACAGTATTGAGGAAGGGGACAATGGAACACATAAAACACAAAGGAAGAGGAGGTTACTGGAATAGGAATGGAAAAGTACTAGAACAGGTTGGGGAAATGTGGGAGAAGGGAAGCAGAGACTCGGAAGAAAAATCAAAACCAAGATAATAATGATAACAATTGTTATTACCATAAAGCCATTTTTCTGACCAAAAAAATTTAAATAACGAATCCATAGAACAGAGTAAAGGCAGCAGAAACTGACTGGTCATATGTCCAGAAAGATGACTAATATATTTCCTATGCTTAATAATCATACCTCTGGTAAAAAGTATAACTATATTTAAAACAATAGCACATCGCCTTTATGGAAAACTAGTCTGATTTCATTATTAGCATGGCACTAAAGTCTGTTCTCTAATTAAGAAAAATTTTCCATGAATTTGTTTTAGCCTCCAAAATTGTTATTATTTGTCATTAAACCAAAGGTACCCAAAGACTATCTCCTCTTAAGCCCCAGGATCCATTCTGAGTCCCTGGCCAGTTTCCTGTACTTCACTAACTACTTGCAAAGACTCAGTGAATAGTTATTTATATGCTAAGCACTGGACTGAGAATGTCACAAGTATTACCTTACAGAAGTTCCCCAAAGCTCTATGAAACAAGCGATTGAATCCTTGTTTAAAGTCAGAACCCACTGACTTTAAGATTTGACTCTTTTAAGATTTAATTGATAGTTAAACAAAACCTATACTAGTTTTACACATAGATTTTAAGATATAGACATATGTCAAATTAGAAGTTTTCACATGTTAATATCAAAAAAATAGAGAAACTCTCATTTTGCAAGGGAGAAGACTGTAGCATATCATAGCTAAAACACTAGTCTAAGATCACAAAACTATTAAGTGGTTATGGAGGCCCAATGTCTCATTCTAGTACTTACAAGCACTTTCTGTTGTCACAGGTCTCAGATGTCTTGCTTCTTCCTGCTCCAGATGCCACCTTCTATTACATTTCATGGGGTTCTTCTCATCTCAAGAGTCCAGCTTCAAGGGATGATTTGAACTGACAACCAATGATCATGTCAGGAGATGAAATAGGCTGAGATACAACAATCCAGGAGCACTGGTTTCAAGAAGGACGACCTATTACATGCTGCAGTCTCCCCATCCAGCAGCAAATCCATTGTGATATAAAAGCATCCATGGATACTGATGGGAGAAATTATAGCCCTAGTCATATACAGTATAACTCTGCTGCTCTACACCCTTAGGGAGTAGAAACAAGAACAACTCAGGAATAAGAGTTAGGAATTTTATGTAAAATCAAATCTGCCTTGTACATCTCCCCACCACCACCTTCTTGACATGACCAGGGAGTAGCCACAAAAGTAATAACAAGTATACATCTAGGTCAGGACTATATTTCAATGTGCAGGGTTCTCAGATAAAACACAGACTAGCCAGTAAGATTAAAGAGAAAAACTTATACAGGAAAATTCAAAGAGCTCATAAGATGGGAGTACAAAAGTACAAAGACATAGTGGTCCAATTCAGAAGAGTTTGTTTGTTTATTACTTTGTAACAGGCTTTCATATATCCCACTGTGGCCTTGGACTCAGTACACAGTCAAAAATGACCCTAAACTTCTGATTCTCCTGTCTCTAGTGTCCTTTCGATGGGATTACAGGTATTTGCCACTGTACCCAAGTTATGTACTGTTACTAATTGAACTCAGTGTTTTCTACACAGTAAATTAGCATTGTGCAAACTGAGCTACATCCTGCTTTAACAATGGGAAATATTTAAAGAACAACATTCTAAATCATTCATGGACTAAAGTATAAGTGAAATGGGAATTATAAAGTATTTAGGATAGAGCTATAACATAAAGCACTGATTCCAAAATTGTAGGAATGGCTTCTCTAATTCCTCCATCATCAGGGGAAAACAAATCATAGCAGCAATGTAATGCAAGTGCATATTCAATGGAATGTCCAAAACAAAAACCTCAGAAAACAGCAAGTGCCAGGAAGAAGAAAATGAAATTCTAATAACTACTTAGAAAAATTATCATGAAGTTCTACAAAAGAACACATATACCCTATAATCCAGAGACTCTAGTGCAGTGCAATATACAATGGAAATGCATGGACACATGTGTGCATGCACACATTGACACAAGTAAAATAAAAATAAAATTTAAGTATATTACACTATTTCATTACATTTACATAAATGTTCAAAGTAAGGAAATATCAATCTACACATTACTACGATTTAAGGTACTGGTCCCTCCTGACAAGGGGGGTGAGAACAACTGAAAGGGAGCATGGGGAAGGGGAACTCTGTTCTTTGATAAGAGTGCTGGGTACACAAACATGTCAATGTTGTGAAAATTTATTGAAATATATACTTCTGTTTTATACATTTCATTATAAACTTTATGCATTAGCAAAAGTTTTTAAAAAATGATATGGCATCCTCACTTGGGCCCTTTGGCTTGTCAGCCTTCTAGAGTTCTGTGAATTATATCCTGGGAATTCTGTAATTTTTGGCTAATAACCACATATTAGTGAGTACATACCATGCATATCCTTTTGGTTCTGAGTTACCTCACTCACGATGATATTTTCTTTCTTTTTTTTTTTTTGTGACTCAATTTGATTTATTCAGCAGCAATATTAGTTTCACAACAAAGGAAAAATATCCATGCTTCTGTATGCATCTTTTTCCCAAAGTCGCTAAAGATACACAGGGTTTCCTTTTATTGGATGATCAAGTGAGTTAAGAATATGTGTATTGCTCAAATCACCTGACCTGTAATCAATATTGAGGACTCAACAGAAGAGCTATTAAAGATGCCAAACTTTGCTTAAATTCACTAAATATATCTTGAATAATAATAATTAAAAACATTATTTAAATAATAATTTATAAAGAGTGAAAAATACAAATACTACATTTTATCATATATAGAAAATAGATTGTACATAGACATATACTTGAAGGCAAACATACACACACACATGCACACACACACACATATATAACACAAACATATGTGTATGTGCATGTGTGTGTGTGTATGTATAAATAAAAGATAGGTAGATATAGTCATAATAGATACATAGATATAAATAATGTATCAATATAGATATGATAATATAGAAGAGAAACTATTGGGTAGAGAAGAAAGATTATTGAGAATAAAAAAGGAAGAAGAGAGAAAAGAGAGTGAGCAGGCTTATCATGATATATTTTAATAGAAATAACAGAAAAATAAACTTATATGATATAATATAGTAATATTTAAATCTTAAGTAGAATATATTTTAGCTATTTATTATTTTTTTTATAATTTATTTACATTTCAAATGTTTCCCTCTTACCAGCTCTCCCCTTTGGAACACCCCTATCCCTTCCCAACTCCCCCTGCTTCTATGGGGGTATCCCCCACCCACCCACCCACACACTCTCATCTTCCCTCCCTGGCATTCCCCTATACTGGGGCATCTAACACCCTCAGGCCCAAAGGCCTCTCCTCCCCCTGATGTCTAACAAGACCCTCCTCTGCCGCATATGTGGCCAGCACCATGGGTCCTTCCATGAGTATTCTTTGGTTGGTGATCCAGTCTCTGGGAGCATCGGGGGGGGGGGGGCAGGTCAGTTGACACTGTTGTTCACTTCCATGGGGATGCAAACTCCCTCAGCTCCTTCAGTCCCTTCTCCAAGTCCTCCATCTGGGACCTCACACTCTGCCCTACTGTTGCTGTGAAGTGAATCTTGGGTATTTCAAACTTTTGGGCTAAAAAGCACTTAACAGTGAGTACATACCATGTTCATTCTTTTGTGACTGAGTTACCTCACTCAGGATGATATTTTCAAGCTCCACCCACTTGCCTGTAAATTTCATGAAGTCATTGTTTTTAATAGCTGAGTAGTATTCCATTGTGTAAATGTACCACATTTTCTGTATCCATTCCTCTGTTGAGGAACATCTGGGTTGTTTCCAGCTTCTGGTTATTATAAATATGGCTGCTATGAACATAGTGGAGCATGTGTCTTTATTACATGTTGGAGCATCTTATTGGTATATACCCAGGAGTGGTATAGCTGGGTCACAGGTAGTACTATGTCCAATTTTCTGAAGGTCCGCCAAACTGATTTCAAGTGAAGTTGTATCAGCTTGCATTACCACCAGCAATGGAGGAGTGTTCCTCTTTCTCCACATCCTTGTGAACATCTGCTGTCACCTGAGTTTTTGATCTTAGCCATTATGACTGGTGTGAGGTGGAATCTCAGGGTTGTTTTGATTTGCATTTCCCTGAAGACTAAGGATGTTGAACATTTCTTTAGGTGCTTCTCAGCCATTCGAGTTTCCTCAGTTGAGAATTCACTGTTTAGCTCTGTTCCCCATTTTTGATAGGGTTATTTGGTTCTCTGGAGTGTAACTTCTTGAGTTCATTTTATATATTGGATATTAGCCTTCTATCAGATGTAGGATTGGTAAAGATCTTTTCCCAATCTGCTGGTTACCGTTTTTTCCTATTTACAGTATCCCCTGCCTTATAAAAGCTTTGTAATTTCATGAGGTCCCATATCTCTATTGATCTTAGAGCACAAGCCATTGGTGTTCTGTTCAGGAACTTTTCCCCTTGCCCATGTGTTCAAAACTTTCCCCCATTTTCTCCTCTACTAGATTCAGTGTATCTGGTTTTGTATGGAGACCCTTGATCCACTTGGACTTAAGCTTTGTACAGGGAGATAGGAATGGATCAATTGGCAATCTTCTACATGTAGAATGCCAGTTGAACCAGCACCATTTGTTGAAAATGCTGTCTTGTTCCTACTGGATAGTTTTTAGCTCCTTTGTCAAAGATCAAGTGACAGTAAGTGTATGGGTTCATTTCTGGGTCTTCAATTCTATTCCATTGTTCTACATGCCTTTCGCTGTACCAATACCATGCAGTTTTTATCACTACTGCTCTGTAGTACAGCTTGAGGTCAGGGAGGTTGATTCCCCCAGAAGTCCTTTTATTCTTGAGAATAGTTTTTGTTATCCTGGGTTTTTTGTTATTCCATATGAATTAGAGAATTGCTCTTTCTAAGTCTATGAAGAATTGAGTTGGAATTTTGATGGGGATTGCATTGAATCTGTAGATTGCTTTCAGCAGGATGGCCGTTTTAACTCTATTAATCCTGCCAATCCATGAGCATGGGAGATCTTTCCATCTTCTGAGGTCTTCTTCAATTTCTTTCTTCTTAAATTTGAAGTTCTTGTCATACAGATCTTTCACTTGTTTGGTTAGAGTCACACCAAGATACTTTATATTGTTTGTGACAATCGTGAAGGGTGTCATTTCTCTAATTTCTTTCTTGGCCTGTTTATCCTTCGAGTATAGGAAGGCTACTGATTTGCTTAAGTTAATTTTGTATCTGACCACTTTGCTGAAGGTGTTTATCAGCTGTAGCAGATCTCTGGTGGAGTTTTTCTGGTCACTTAAGTATACCATCATATCATCTGCAAATAGTGATATTTTGATTTCTTCCTTTCCAATTTGTATCCCTTTGACCTTTTTTGTTGTCTAATTGCTCTAGCTAGAACTTCAAGTACTATATTGAATAGATAAGGAGAGAGAGGGCAGCCTTGTCTAGTCCCTGATTTTAGTGGGATTGCTTCGAGTTCCTCTCCATTTAGTTTGATGTTAGCCACTGGTTTACTGTATACTGCTTTTACTATGTTTAGGTATGCTCCTTGAATTCCTGATTTTTCCAAGACTTTTATCATGAAGGGATGTTGAATTTTGTCAAATGCTTTTTCCGCATCTAATGAGATGACCATGTGATTTTTTTTCTTTGAGTTTGTTTATGTAATGGATTACATTGCTGGATTTCTGGGTATTGAACCAACCCTGCATCCATGGGATGAAGCCTACTTGATCATGGTGAATGATCATTTTGATGTGTTCTTAGATTTGGTTTGTGAGAATTTTATTGAGTATTTTTGCATCGATATTCATAAGGGAAATTGGTCTGAAGTTTTCTTTTATTTTTGGGTCTTTCTGAGGTTTTGGTATCAGTGTAACTGTGGCCTCATAGAATGAATTGGGTAGTGTTCCTTCTGTTTCTATTTTGTGGAATAGATTGAAGAGTATTAGTATTGGATCTTCTTTGAAGGTCTAATAGAATTCTGCACTGAACCCATCTGGTCCTGGTTTTTTTTTTTTTGGTTGGAAGACGTTTAATGACTGCTTCTATTTCTATAGGGATTATGTGACTGTTTAGATGATTTATCTTATCCTGACTAAACTTCGGTATTTGGTATTTGTCTAGAAACTTGTCCATTTCATCCAGATTTTCCAATTTTGTTGAGTATAGGCTTTTGTAGTAGGATCTGATTATTTTTTAATTTTCTCAGAATCCGTTGTTTTATCTCCCTTTCCATTTCTAATTTTGTTAATTTGGATACTGTCTCTGTGCCCTCTGGTTAGTCTGGCTAAGGGTTTATCTATCTTGTTAATCTCAAAGAACCAGCTCCTGGTTTTGTTGATTCTTTGTATAGTTCTTTTTGTTTCTACTTGGTTGATTTCAGCCCTGAGATTGATTATTTCTTGCTTTCTACTCCTATTGGGTGTATTAGCTTCTTTTTGTTCTAGAGCTTTTAGGTGTGCTATTAAGCTGCTAGTGCATGCTCTCTCCAGTTTCTTTTTGGAGGCACTCAGAGCTATGAGTTTTCCTCTTAATACTGCTTTTATTGTGTACCATCAGTTTGAGTATGTTGTATATTCATTTTCATTAAATTCTAGGAAGTCTTTAATTTATTTCTTTATTTCATCCTTGACCAAGTTATCATTGAGTAGAGCATTGTTCAGCTCCCATGTGTATGTGGGCTTTCTGTTGTTATTGCCATTGAAGACCAGCCTTAATCCATAGTGATCTGATAGGAGGCCTGGGTTTATTTTAATCTTTTATATCTGTTGAGATTTGTTTTGTGACCAATTATATGATCAATTTTGGAGAAGGTACCATGAGGTGCTAAGAAGAAGGTATATTCTTTTATGCAGGATGAAATGTTCTATAGATATCTGTTAAATCCATTTGGTCCATAACATTTGTCAGTTTCACTGTGTCTCTGTTTAGTTTGTGTTTCCAAGATATGTCCATTGATGAGAGTGGGGTATTGAAGTCTCCCACTATTATTGTGTGAGGTGCAATGTGTGCTTTGAGCTTTGGTAAAGTTTCTTTTATGAATATGGGTGCCCTTGAATTTGGGCAAAGATGTTCAGAATTGAGTTCTTCTTGGTAGATTTTTCCTTTGATGTCTATGAAGTGTCCTTCCTTATCTTTTTTGATGACTTTCGGTTGAAAGTTGATTTTATGTGATATTAGAATGGCTACTCCAGCCTGGTTCTTGGGACCATTTGCCTGGAAAATTGTTTTCCAGCCCTTTACTCTGAGGTAGTATTTGTCTTTAACATGGAGGTCCGTTTCCTGTGTGCAGCAAAATGTTGGGTCCACTTTATGGATCCAGTCTGTCAGTCTATGTCTTTTTATTGGGGGAATTGAATCCATTGGAGTAAAGAGATATTAATGAATAGCGATTGTTGCTTCCTGTTATTTTCAATGTTATTTTTCGGTTTGTGTGGCTATCTTCTTTTGAGTTTGTTGAAAGATTACTTTCTTGCTTTTTCTATGGTGTAGTTCCCTCCTCGAGTTGGCATTTTCCATCTATTACTCTTTGTAGGGCTGGGTTTGTGGAAACATACTGTGCAAATTTGGATTTGCCATAGAATATTTTGGTTTTACCATTTATGATGATTGAGAGTTTTGCTGGGTATAGCAGACTGGGCTGGCATTTGTGTTCTCTTAGGGTCTGTATGGGATCTGCCCAGGATCTTTTAGCTTTCATAGACATTGGTGAGAAGTCTGGTGTAATTCTGATAGGTCTGCCTTTATATTTTATTTGACCTTTTTCCCTTACTGCTTTTAATACTCTTTCCTAGCTTTGTGTATTTGGTGTTTTGACTATAATGTGACAGGAGGAATTTCTGTTCTGGTCCAATCTTTTTGGAGATCTGTGGGCTTCTTGTATATTTATGTTCATCTCTTTCTTTAGGTTAGGGAAGTTTTCTTCTATAATTTTGTTTAAGATATTTACTGGTCCTTTAAGTTGGAAATCTTCACTCTCTTCTATACCTATTATCCTCAGGTTCTGTCTTCTCCTTGTATCCTGGATATCCTGGATGTTTTAGGTTAGGAGATTCTTGCATTTTGCGTTTTCTTTGACTGTTATATCAATGTTTTCTATGGTATCGTCCACACCTGAGATTGTCTCTTCTATCTCTTGTATTCTGTTGGTGATGCTTGCATCTATGACTCCTGATCTCTTTCCTAGGTTTTCTAACTCCAGGGTTGTCTCCTTTTGTGTTTTCTTTATTGCTTCTACTTCTGTTTTTTAGTTCCTGGATGGTCTTGTTCATTTCCTTCATCTTTTTTATTGTGTTTTCCTGTAATTCTTTAAGGGATTTTTGCATTTCCGCTTTAAGGGCTTCTATTTGTTTACCTTTGTTCTCTTTTATTTCTTTAAAGGAGTTATTTACTTCCTTCTTAAAATCTATCATCATCATGAGATGTGATTTTAAGTCTGAGTCTTGCTTTTCTGGTGTGTTGGGGTATCCAGGGCTTACTGTGATAGAAGAGCTGAGTTCTGATAATGCCAAGTAGCCTTGGTTTCTGTTTCTTATGTTCTTGCCCTTGCTTTTTGACATCTGGTTATCTCTGGTGTTAGCTGTTCTTATTCTCTCTCACTGTGGCTTGATCTTCTTGCAAGACTTGGTGTCAATACTCCTTGAAGACCAGTTCTTTCTGAGAAAAATTTGGGTTTGGAGAGCTGTGGTACAGGGTCAGCTCTGGGGTGCAGACAGAAACCAGAAGGTTCTAGTCCCCAGCTGTCCCTTGGTTCCTGTGTCTTGATGGCTTGCAAGGGTCCCTCTTGATTCAGTGAATTTGAACAGAAGTGGTGGTCTTGAAGGTGTGTCAGCACTCCTGGTATACCAGCTCTCTCCTGGCACTATTTGAGTATGGAGCCCTGTGTCACAGGATCCACTCCCCGACCACCAAAGGAAACCAGAAGATCACTCCTCAGTCCCTATGTCTTGGGGATTCCAGAAGGGACCCTCTGAGCATACATGCTTGCCCAAACTCCTGGGAGTCTAGCTTTTTCCTGGCACTATTTGTCTATGGAGCCCTGGTAGTTCAGGCAGAGGTCTCCTGCCACAGATGGAAACTGTAAGGCTCCTTCCCCCAGCTGTTCCTCAGTCCCTGTGTCCCAAGGATTCCAGGTGAGTCCTGCTGAGCAGTGGTGCTCATCTTACCCCCTCTCAAGGGTTTTTCCACACTTCTGGGAGGCTAGCTTTCTCCCAGCACCATTTGGCTATGGAGCCCTGGTGGTCCAGGCAGAGGTCTCCCCCTGGATGATATTTTCGAGTTCCTTCCATTTGACTGCAAAACTCATAAAGTCCTTGCTTTTAATAGCTGAGTAGTGTTCCATTGTGTAAATGAACCATATTTTCTGTATTCATTCTTTTGTTGTGGAACATCTGGGTTGTTTCTAGCTTCTGGTTCTCACAAATAAGGCCATTATGAACATTCTGGAACACGTGCCTCTGTGGCATGGTGGAGCATCTTTTGGGTATCTGCCCAAAAATGGAATAGGTAGATCTATTTAAATTTTCTGAGGAACCTCCACTTGATTTCCAGAGTGGTTGTACCAGCTTGCAATCCCACCAGCAATGAAGGAGTGTTCCACTTTCTCCACATCCTTGCCAACATGTGTTGTCACCTGAGGTTTTGATCTTAGTTATTCTGATTGGTATAAGGTGGAATCTCAGGGTTGTTTTGATTTGCATTTCTCTGATCACAAAGGACTTTGAACATTTCTTTAGGTGCTTCTCAGCCATTTGAGATTCCTCTGTTGTTAATTTTCTGTTTAGTTCTATTTCTCAGTTTTTGATTGGGTTGTTTGGGTTTTTGGTGGTTGGAGAGAAGAAAGCAATCACAGGAGAGGGAAGGAGGGAGGGACCTAGGTTGGAAAGTCGACAAGGATGGGAAGAGGAGAATATGATCAGCTTGGGAGGTACAGGACTAAAACCCTGAGGGGCAGCAGAAAGAATCGAAACAGTCATCCTCGGAAGGCAGGAATTGGGGGGACCCTCTAGAATGTACCAGAGACCTGGAAGGTGAGAGACTCTCAGGACTCAAAGGGAGAGACCTTAGATGAAATGCCTTCCAGTGGGGAAAGGGAACTTGTAGAGTAAATCCCCAGTAGAAAGACAGGGAATCAAATGGATGGGTGGGGTTGGCATCCCATAGTCAAAAACACTGACCCAGAGTTGTTCCTGTCTGAAAAAAAACTGCAGGAGCAAAAATGGAGAAGAAACTGAGAGAAAGGAGGTCTAGTGACAGGCCCAAATTGGGATCCAGCTCAGGGGCAAGGCCCCAAGGCCTGACACCATTACTAATGCTATAATGTGCTCACAAAAAGGGGCCTATCATAACTGCCCTCTGAAAGACGCAACAGGCAGCTGAAAGAGTCAGATGCAGATATTTACACCCAACCAATGGACAGAGGCTGGTGACTCCTGTGGTTGAATTAGGGGAAAGCTGGAAGAAGCTGAGGAGGAGGACAACCCTATACGAAGACTAGCAGTCTCAATTAATCTGGATCCCTAAGATCTCTCAGACACTGAACCACCAACCAGGCAGCATACACCAGCTGATATGAGGCCCCCAACACATATACAGCAGAGGACTGCTGGGTCTAGACTCAGTCAGAGAATATCCACTTAACCCTCGATAGACTTGGGGCCCCAGGGAGTGAGGAGGTCTGGTGGGGTGGGGGATGGGAGCATACTCTTAGAGACTGGGGGAGGAGATGTGGGATGTGGAACAGTCAGAGGGTGGACCAGGAGGGGTATAAAGTCTGGACTGTAAAGAAAGATTAATGAACAAATTTAAAAAATTATATGGCTCAGTGGGTAAGAGCACTGGCTGCCAAGTCTGAAGTCCTGAAATCCTCAGAATCCACATGGTAGAAGAAGAGATCAATTTCCCCAACTTATTCTCTGGCCTGTACATATGAATTATAGTATATACATATATAAACACACAATAAAGAAAAAATAAACATTTTTGAAGAAAACAGTAAAATGACCTTAATGGAGGTAGGACTGAAAAATAAATAGATAAAACATGTTAAAATATAGAACATAAAGGTTTGTTGATAGGAAGGTGAGGAAGCACTGGGAGGAGTTGAGGGAAGGGAAAACATGCTCAAAATATATTGTAGGAAAAATTAAATTTAAAAATAATAATCAAATCTCTGTCTCTGACTCTGTTCCCTGCCATTGGATCCCCTTCCCCTAACTGGACTGCCTGGTTGGACCTCTGTGGGAGAGTATATGCTTAGTCCTGCTGGGACTGGATATCCCAGGGTGGGGTGATACCCAAGGGGAAGCTTCCCCTTCTCCCCTTCTCTGAGGAGAAGGGAAGGGGTCAATGGAGGGAGGAATTTGTAAGGGTTTTACTGGGTAGAGAGAATGGGGGCTATGACTGGGATGTAACATGAATAAAAAAACAAATTACGGAAAAATTAAACAAATCTCAAAAATGATAATTAAAAGGTTAACATTCTCAATAATTTAAAACAAACATTGGCAAGTATGACCACTTTTAAAAGAGAGAAAGCAAAATAAGTGCTATCGAGAGCATGAATGGAGCCTAATAGGACATCTAAGAAGAGCTGCTAAATATAATAGAACACTAGAGACAAAATGATGGCAATCAATTTGAAAAGCTAGAAATAAAAAGGCCTCAGTAAAGAAAAGTGAGAATTACCAAAATTGATCTAAGAGTAAACATGGGATCTTTAATACACCAAAAACAATAAAAGAAATTTTAATAATATTTAGATTGGTCAAATTCCCTGAAATAGTATTACATTTGTTGACACATGCTACCAAAGCTTCATGAAGTCAGTGTTTACAAGCAACTGATAAGAAAATGTCTGAAAATATGCCATAAAACTAATAACATAATAATTACTTAGAAACAGATTCTGACTAGCTCTATGAAAATGGGCACAAACATCATAGCTCAGTATCCTTGTAAATATATCCACATTAGAAGAAGCTGTCCATACTTTCACTGAAGGTACTGATGGGGAGAGAAGACTTTGACATTGAGTTTCATTTGGGCATGATGACAATTTCTGCAATGAATAATCATTACACATAGTCCTTATTTCCAGTATCACCAAATGTGATGTAATTCATAAACTAATTCTTTTTGTGTCTCATTGGTGAAAAAGAAGTCACAGCAGAGTGGAGTTTGGTCCATTTCCAATCTAACTAAGAAATACAACAAAAGGAAACATGTAAAGTGATAGACATGAACAGGAAAGACTATCAAGTGGAAGCTGTGATAGCCACCTATTCAGGAATTACCAGAAGTGAAGAGACAATCCTGGGTGAGATCCTTCCCCAGTACCTTCAGAATGAGTATATCCCAGTCTATGCCTTGATTTCACACTTTCATTTTCTAGACAGAGACAATAAATATCTCTTGTCCAAAGCACTCAGTTTGGATATATTTTCTAATGAAAGTCCAAGGAAACCAATGTAATCGCTTAAGAAAACAGAATTGGGATATTTTGAATGGCAATGGAAGTTTGATCTAGTGTTTTCACACTCTATTTTTCTAAGGAATAAATCATGTGTAAGATACTTGTAAGGAGAGACAACTTAAGTAGAGACGAGAAACTAGATTCTAGAAATAATGGTGTGCTAGGTTAAAGGGAAAACACAGGATGTTTATACAAGCAAGCCAAGTAAATAGGTATACTTACTAACCTAAGTATGTATACTTAGGACATTATCCTTCCCATGAATAATTTGCTTTAGCAATCTGCTGCTTCTCTGGTTGTCACATGATGCACATTCTCTCCCTTCTGGGCTCTTTTTATGTTAATCTACTTACAAGTCCTCTTGGGAATGGGAATGGAGAAAAAAGCAGCTCTTCCGCTGCTAAGCTCCAAGGTCTGGCATCACAAAACACTCACCTGCTGTTTTACTGCAGGTTGATTTTTTTTTAAAAAGGGCAGCAGACTACCCTGGGTATTAAGCAGGAATTATGAAGATATGGCATCTGAAACATGTTAGGATATTCATCCTCCTCTCCTAAAGGAGCTAGAGGCAGGTCCCCTTCTCTGTCAACCACAAGCCCAGGAATCTATGATCTTGTTTCAGCCAGCTGCTGTTATCTAGTTAGGACCGAGGTCACAGAGCAATGACCCAAAGGCTGCTCTCTAACTCTCCTAACCTGCCTGGCAGTTAAAATGGCAGAGTCCTTTCTCCAGGGCTTGAAATTGGCTCCATCTGCTTTTTAAAAATGATAATCATGGAATTCAAGAGTTCATGGGGTTAGAATGTTAATTTGCCACATAGACCTTTGATAGTCTCTCACTTCGCTTCTGTGCTTTCCCGTGTCTAGTCTTCTGTCAGTATACCCAAATCACCAACAAGATAGCCTCTCTAAGCAAAAATACTCTCATGTTCGTAAGTGATAAACAGCTGAGAAAGGAGAAAGTCTACATCTGCATATGTTTTAAAGTTTTGTCATCCATATGTTTTTAATTTTTTTTTTTTAATTTCCCCAGTGGATCTTTGCAGAAGTTAGGTAACCATAATTGCAAGCCAAAAGAAAAGCCTTCCCCACAGAATAATTGGCAAGATTTTCAGCCACAATCATCTTGACCAAATATCTAATCATCACATAGAAGCATGCCAGTGGCATTTGCAAACAATTTTCCAAGAACTCAAATATCTTCCAAAGTCTTCTTTTTAAGAAGGCTGCCAAATAAAAACAGTAAAATGAGAAAACTGTGGCAAATTTACCTTTGTCGCCACATTTTCTTGGGGTGTTTAGAAAGTAATGTAAGCTTCACACATGGTTTGACAGACTCATTTTGGCATTCAGAAGATATCTTTTTAAGAGCCTGCTGCAATGATGTCAGGAAAATGCAAGGTAAGAGGTCACAGCCTCCATTTCTATGGTCAGAAAGTCGAACTAGTAACTAGACACAAACAAGAACACTTTTGTGAAAACCCCCAAAATTGGGAACAAAATTGACAGAATCACATGGACCAAAAGAAAAGTTAAGAGAAAATGGTCTTACTTTGACTTTGACTATGTCACCCTTCCCCCTTCTATCTAGTTATCAAAGTGTCTGAAAAGATTGCCCAGGCCA
This sequence comes from Rhynchomys soricoides, assembly GCA_019843965.1. Taxonomy (NCBI): domain Eukaryota; kingdom Metazoa; phylum Chordata; class Mammalia; order Rodentia; family Muridae; genus Rhynchomys; species Rhynchomys soricoides. Next base: position 1,527,525 of record JADRCH010007469.1, read on the forward strand.
CATGTTAAGAGAAAACCAAGGGTGGACTCTGAACCTTCCTAGGACTCCAGAACACTTTTCAGAATGCCCAAACCAACTTTGCCTAATCAGGAACATTGAGGTTCAGAATGAGAAGGCCAGACTGCCTGGTGTCAACTAGTACCAAAACAGTGGAGATCCCCACATGTAGTACATCACAGACACTGGTAGTAATTTTATGGCCCAAATTTGACATGCCAACCCACAATAACACCTGATTAGACACCCCAGTCATCAGCAAAGCCTACCTACAAAGATAAGCAAGCCACTTTTATAAAACAGCTGAGAAATTTAAAATGGCTGGAATCCTTTGGCAGACAACCATCACTTCAGTATTTAGCACAAGGTCCCGCTCTAGCAGAGAAACATCTATATCTGTTGATTTCTCCAGAATACAGTTTAGTGTCATAAAACCTAGAAATCCAAAGAGAAACTCTTTTTCATCTCAGAGCATATTCTAAGGCTTTACTAAGATAGAGAGACACTGACACTGAGTATTTTATCTAGCCACGGGCATTAGACATAACAGGAGTCCAAACAACAGCTCTGCTCATCCTCAGGAGCCTCACCAAGGCCCCACCCAGTCAGGAAGATCCTGCCACTGAAAATTCTTAAGAGTGTAACTTTTTGTCCCATCAATCTTGACCAACAATTGCACACAACCTAGCAGCCCAGCCTTCAGCCATTAGTTGGAGAAACCAAACAGAGATACCACATGACCCAGAACAGCACACCATAGTCGAGATATGAAAGCAATCCAAGTGTCCATCAGTGGATGAACGTATAAAGTAAATATGGTCTTTATAAACAATGGAATAGTACTATTTTATTTCTTAATTGACCCCATGCCATTTTTGGCAACACAGATGACACTGGAGGGCATGGGATTAAGTGACATAAGTCAGGTACAGAAAGACAAATGTGGTATCATAACATTTCATTTAGACTCTCAAACAATCAAATTCATAAAACCATAACAGAACTGTGATTATCAGAGACTAAGACAAGGAAATGAAGAGAGATTGTTCTAAATCACAAAGCTGCAAATGAACAAAAGTGTTTCTGTAAAATTGGATGAATAGCACCTTAACTATAGATGATAATACTGCATTTAATATTTCAAAATTATTGGGAGTATATTTCAGGTGTTCTCAATATGTACATATATATATATGTGTGTGTGTGTGTGTGTGTGTGTGGTGTGTGTGTATTTGTGTGTGTGTATGAACATCACTGTTTGCCCTATAAATGCTACTGAATATGTTAGCAAAAGGTTGTTTTTTTTTTTTTTTAATTTTAGAAGAAACGAATCTACTGTATTTCAGGTATCATCTTCCACAGTGATGGCACAGGTATACCAAGATGGACCTCAATATGGCTAATCTGAAGAGAGAAACAATTACAGTAGCAATGAAAATAATGTGTGATACATTCTGCATTAGGGAGTCCCTCAAGGGGCTACAGAAAATACAATGGAGGGATATTTATTCTGTATTTAGGAGAAGGAATAGAATTAGGAAAGCTTCCCAGAGACAATAAAGTGCCCAGGCAGACCAGAAGATGAGTCAGCAGACTGCAACCATTGTACACATTGGGACTGAACCAATTTGATTATAGTTGGAATGTCAGTGTAATGGGAGAGAGGGAGAGAGAGAGAGAGAGAGAGAGAGAGAGAGAGAGAGAGACAGAGACAGAGACAGAGACACAGAGAGAGACAGGAAAAAGAGAGGATTTAGAAAAATAAGATTGGATAGGTGCTTTCTGGGACAGGTTAAAAAATTTAGAAATTATCTCTAAGCAATGGGATATCATTGAAGATTTCTGAGCAGCAGAAAGGCATATTCAAGATTTATTCCTTAGGCTGGGTGGGATAGTGTGTTCCAGTAATTGCATAACTTAAAAGCAACAGGGAGGAAGTTCACAAGTCCAAGACCAGACTGGGCTATGTAGTGGTTTCAAGGCAAGTCAGGACTAAGTGGTGAAACTCTGTATCAAAAGTCTTTTTTCCCTTTTATCCTTTAAAGCCACTAGGGAATACAAAGCAGAAAAGTAGTTGGAGGTCAGTAAAGAAAACAAAAAGACAAGTTAAAAGGTTATTCCTAGTAACACAATAGAGAAATGATGGTGAAGAGGGCAGCAACAGAGAAGTAGAAGAATGAGTTATTAGAGACATATTTAAAAATTACATGACTAAGACCCAGTAATTGAAGATACAGTAGAAAATGAGTGAATCCAACATATATGGCATAGGAAACTGGATGGGTGGCCATTCCACTTGCTGTCACATAAACAGGGCACTCATTTTCACATGAAGAGTACAGTAGAAGGTGAAATCATGGAAGAATAGAGAGAAGAAAGGAGGATAACTCTTACGAATTTTCACTATGTTGTAGGGGTGGTGGATCTACTTGAAGATCTTCAGTCAGTAATAACCTTGATCTGGAAGATAATCTTAGAGTTATCATATAGAAGGTATGCATGGATCCATAAAATAATATCTATCAAATTTCACTCTGCTGCTGTAATAAAACATTGACCAATAGTAACATAGTAGAGAAGTATGTTTATTTTAGCTTCTACTTTCAGGATGCAATCCATCATTGAGGAAGGGCAGAGCAGGGTAGGAACTCAAGAAAGGAGCCTGAAAACAGGATCCATGGAATAACACTTACTAGCTTTGCTTACAGGCTCATGCTTAGTTACGTTTCTTGTATAGCCCAGGACCACCTGCCTAGTGATGAAGATGCTCACAGTGGTTGTGAGACATCTTACATCAATTAATAATTAAGACAAGCCCTCACAAACATTCCCACAGGGTGGGCTGATATAAGCAATTTTTCAATCCTGCTTTTCTTTCAGATGACCATAAGTTGTGGCAATTAGACAGTAAAAACCATCATAGAGGGCAAGTAAAAAGGTGTACAACTCAAACCTGAGACAAGCACTGTTCTAAGTTTAACTGTAAGAAATCAAACACATGGTTGAACCAAAAGGGCACGAAGTAAAATACTCATAGAGTTGCATCACACACAATGTAGGAAAGGAGTGTCCTGAGCAAGAAGGAACAGTGTGCAATGCAGTGTGCTGCTAAGAAGACAGGTAGGATGGGTGCTAAGAGTCTCTGAGATGTCATGACATTTGAGTCTGTAAGCTTAGCTTTTTCAAAACCTACTTTAATAAGGGTTCTTTAACACTTCAACCTCCCTTCTAGTGCATGTACTAGATGTAGGGGGAAAGAAAAGTTCATAGGAAACAGAAGTTGTAAACCTGTTTTGGAAGATTCCAATATTTGTTGTCAGGATATCAGCAAACCAGTCCAAAACACCCCACATGAATCAGTAGCAGCAGCAGTCTAGTCCCCTCAGCAAACACCAAACATTAATCAGCAGTGGCCATTTGATCCAGAAGAAACTGAAAGATTCCACCAATCAGCATGAGTCCATGGCAGTGGCAAGAAGCTGCCAGAACATCACAAGAAGTTCTTTGTCAAGTTACTCACTAGTAAGTCATGACTAGCAAAGATTGCAGTGAGGTACAAGGCTAACCAATGTAAGAACATAGTCAGCACAGATGAGCAAAGCAGAGCAAGGCAAACCAATGCAAGAGCTTTGTCACACTGTCTGTGGGGTTATATTTATATTCTTTTTAATAATCATATATCCTTCACATGTCTACTTCAGCAAAACATCCTCTCACCTGTGTCTGTTTCAGCAAAACATCATATGGCATATCTGAGTCCCCACAAAGAAACCAGACATTTCTACTTAATGAGTCACTGTTTTCTCACTGTTAAAAATGTAAGAATTGAGGTAGTCTACAAGCCACAATGGAATGAGTGAATAATTATAGTTAGGAAGATAAAGGGGACAGAAACATTTTATCACTCTATCCACTGACTCTCTAGTCCATATGACCCATTTGATTAATGTCTCAATAAACTTCCCCTACTATGGGAACTAAACTTCTTATTGCAATTACAATCAGAGCAATGGCCACTGCCACTACATAATCCGTCAGACTCTAGCACTTCACTTCAAACTGGGTGTCTTAGTTTGGGTTTTACTGCTATGAACAGACACCATGACCAAGGCTACTCTTTATAAGGACAACATTTAATTGGGGCTGGTTTACAGGTTCATTCCAGTGTCATCAAGGCAGGAGCATGGCTGCATCCAGGCAGACATGGTGCAGGAGGAACTAAGAGTTCTATATCTTCATCTGAAGGATCCTAGGAGAAGGCTGGCTTCCAGGCACCTAGGATGAGGGTCTTAAAGCCCACACCCACAGTGACACACCTACTCCAACAGGGTCTCATCTCATAATAGTGCTACTCCCTGGGCCAAGAATATACAAACCATCACAGTGAACAAATACACCTCTTCCAAGAGATCAACAAAAACTACACAAATAGGGATCTTATTGAAGGGGCCCCTGTGACTTCAGCCAGAACCACCATCAATGTTCCATTGGGAAACAACAAAACTGTGGGAACTACTGCCACCTTCTGGTCCTCATAGAAAGTATGGCTGGGCAGAGTTTGTCTTAGCCAAGCAATTTTACAAGAACAAACAAACAAAAAGCATCAGTGTCTCTGGGAATCCAGAAGAGATGAATAGGAGTAATAATTAATTAATTAATTAATTAATTAGTATAAATAAGCAAGGAGTATATTCCAAAGTAAGACTTGGTGGATAAAGAGGCAGGGAAATCGCAAAAGAAAGGAGCCAAGTCAAATACAAAGGCAAGCTTGTCAGAACAACTGTTGAATTTTCAATCCCAATCACAAAAGCAAACTCTAAAAGGATAAATGCCAACCTAATCTATGTGGTGAAATTGTCTGTCATAACTAAAAGTGAAAGAAACATTTCCATGAATAATGCAAGGTAAAGGAACTTATGATCACCAAGCCAACCCTACAGAGTAAATTGATGAAAATACTTTGGCCTGAAGAGAATGATAAACACACTCAAGATGCTACATAAGATAAAAATACACAATGCTAAGATACTTGATGAGCAAAAGTGGACTAAAAAATAACCCTCAAACCCTGCAAAATTGATAAAATAACAGGAATCAATACACACCTTTCTATAACTCTGAATATTATCGGTTTCAACTCAAACATCAAAAGAAATGGGCTAACAGATTGGAATGGAAATCAAGATCTTTCCTTTTGTTGGATCCAAAAAGAAAAAAAAAATACATGTCACCACCAAAGATAAGCACCATGTTAAGAAGAAAGAATGGAAAATTATATTCTAAGCAAATGGAAACAGGAAAGTGGCAGGCATTGGTAGTCTAATAGTTGACAAAATCTATCTCAAACCAAGGCTTGCCATAGGAATAAAGAGAATTACTTCATACTGATCAAGAAAACAATCAGTTAAGAGGAAATTACAATTCTAAATACATAAGCACCAAACACAGGGTCATTCAATTGCATAAAGTATATACTACTAGATCTAAAGTCATAGATTAACCCCAACCCAGTAATAGTGAGTGACATCAATATCCCACTCTCACCACAAGGCAAGTCAACTGGACAAAAAATGAATGAACAAATACTGGAATTAAGTGACATCATAAATCAAATAAACTTTTAAAATGTCTATGGAACATTTTAAAATGTCATCCAAACACCAAAGAATATAAAAGTCTTCTCAACTGTTCATAGAAGCATATCTAAAATAGATAACATATTTGGACACAAAAGCTAAAAACCTTCAGAAAAGTGAAATTATTATCATCATGTATTCCAAATGATCACAATAACTGAAGCTAAATGAAACTGCAGAAAATATACAAAATCATGAAGATTCAAAACACAATTTAATGATTAATGGGTCATTGAAAAGACAAAGAAAGAAAGAAAATACATTCCCAGAATTTAATAAAAATACTATATAACAAATAATATAGGAAACAAGATATTCCTACAAGGAACCTTCTAAGAGCCAACATCAAGAAAAAGAGGTCTCATATAAATAACCTGAAACATAAGACATGGAAAAAAGAACAAACCAATTCCAGAAGCAGTAAGTTTACAAAAAACATGGCAGAAATTAAATAGGAATAAAACAATACAAATAATGAATGAAACAAAATTAGTTCTTTGAAAAGATTTTTTTAATTAATAAACCCAGGGCTGAAGAGATGTCTCAGAGGTTAAAAATATTTCTCTTACAGAGGTCTCAGGTTTAATTTCCAGCACCCACATGGTGGTTCACAACATATACACACACACACACACACACACACACGCACACACACACACACACACACATACACTTGTGGAGACCCACATCCTGCTGGTTCTGTTCCAGGGGCAGGAAACTATGTCACACCATCCCTTCCATGACCATTCAAGGACTCAAAACTGTGGTTCTAAGATAGGCTACAAATGAAGCCAGGTTACAACAAGACCACCTAAAACCTGCTAGGATTAACATGGCTACCAAGGTGACGGTTAACTATCCTTTGCTTCATTGTAATGCCTTTTTCATATCTCTAGTCTTACAAAAGTGTCTGCTCCCATAATGCATCTGAAATCATATCACATCTAAAAACATATGAAGAAAGGAAAGAAAAGTGGATCCTATGCTGGACAAAACACTTCATTCTTAGGATGAACTCTCTGCCTTTTCTCATCTTAACTGATTTACCTTTCTATTCAATTTCAATATGCAAGCTATCAAAACTACCACAGTGTGACTCTGTCTTGCAAAGCACATCCTCATTCCTTAAGTGTATACTTTTGACATATAATAAAAGTCTACCCATTTCTTTACTTAGGCTCATCTCTGAATGCTTTCTTATATGGAGACAAGATCCTGGAAACACTAAGTAGAGACTAATGAGCTTTCCTGACCTTTGAGACTTCCCCAACCTTCACCTATGGGTAGCCAATTCTACCCATTTGTAATATACCCTATTTTCATTTTAGTTTTACAATGTCCTTTCCAAACAATTCCTGATATATATATTCAAATACTTTGTCAACTTCTTACTAATTTATTTTTCAGTGGGGAAAAGTAGGCATGTAGAGGTATATGTTCATATGAGTGCATGTTTGTTTAGGTTCACTTATGTATATATATGTACAGGTGTACATGCATACCTATGGAGAAGAGAGGTCAACCATGAGTGTCATTCCTCAGGAAATAGCTACCTTGATTTTTGAGACAAGATCTCTCATTGGCCTGAAACTTTATTAGTAGGCCAAGTTGTATGGCTAGTGAAACCTACAGAAACATTTGTCTCTCCCTCCCTAGGGCTGAGTTTATAAGCCTAAGCCACCATGCCTATCTTTTAAAATAATGTCATTAATTCTTTGGGAGTTTCCTGCAATGTATTTTCATCATATTCACGTCCCACCCATCCTTTAACCCTTCCCAGATCTACCTCCACCTTCCCACCCAATCCACTTTGTATTCCCCTATATACTGATGGGCTCAGGTACATCCACTAGAGCAAGGTCAATCTATCATTGACCATACCTTTAAAGAATACTGACTTTCCCTCACCCCCAAAGGACATCAATTGTCAATATTCTTCATTTATGGTTAAGGGCTTTCCTTCTCCTTGCTAAAATGTTGACTGGCTTGGTGCTATGCAGGCCTTGTGTGGACAACCAAAGTCACTGGGACTTTATAAGTGCCGGACTACTATAACCATGCCTGACTATTTTTAACTAAGTGTTCTGAAGAAGAAATCTGTGTTTTTGTGCATGTATGTACAAACATTTGAAAGTCTGAGCTATACTCCCCATTCCTAACCTCCTGTTATTTTCTAAGTATCTGTTACACTGCTCTGTCCATCAAAATATTTCCAAGTCAACTGTGAGATAACATCTTCTTTCAGAACTCATTCTGACCCTGTGTTTCTATGGCTCATCGTAGCAAATATCCATCAGCTGTAAGTTAACATTTCATTTGAAGTATATTGCTTTTAGTGCCCTGCTAAAGCTACAAACTCCCCTAAAGCAGCAATCATGTATTGACTTACCTATCTCCCTGTTCCTGGAATAGGCTTTCTGCTCAACAAAAAGCATAATAAAGTCTACTTAGAATACAGCATGCCTCTTGAGCTGTTAAGGCAGCAAAACCAAGATCTATAGTCTGTTATCTGTAGCATGTGCTTTGCAAAAGATTTACCTTGTGTGACATTTGCTATGGTTAGTGGGGTAGAGCAAGAAGATGTCAATATTTTAGTTGCAGGACAGCATGAAAAACAAGCAAATGCCACAGAAAGCAAAGCAACATTAGGCACTGCGCTCAGTAATCTGGGACCTTTGTTACAAACTCTCAAAACCCCAGCATGGGCCTGACCTTGAAAATGACCATTTCACACTGAGAAGAACTCATTTTTAAAGAAGGTCATGTTTGAGGTTATATCTACTGAACTGTATTGTTTTAATGGGGACAATATAAAAATCATACATTTTCTAAACAAGGGCTATGGGAATGACTTTGCCTTGACTTGTGGTACGTTTAGCCAGGAAAGAAAGCAGGTAAACATGGCTGAGAGTTTCATTAAGCTGTAAAAATTGATGGAGCCAATTATACCCCTCCTGAAACTCAGCCAACACATGAAGAAGAAAAGGAATGGTTTGGTGGTTTGCAAATAGACATGGGGCCTGGTAGAAGACTGTGGTGGGCATCCAGGCAGTCGCTGATGTTCACAGCAGTTCACAGAGAAGAGGAGATCTTTCTAGAAGAACAAATTCAGATGAAGTTGGTTATATTTCATTAAGCAATTTTGTTTCTGTACAGCTTTATGTGTTGAACTCTGTGGGAGATTAATTCAAATATGATCTTCCTAGTTCTCCCTCCAAAGAAACTTACATTGTAGTTGGTGGAACCAAGACAAAGACAAATGAAATAACAAAAGAATGATCTACAAACCAAGGTAAAATGTTAATTAACTTCAAGTATGCAGGAAATAAGTAGATAAAGAATCGCTTTCTCTTGTGTATATGTGTCCAGATATGTAGGTGTCCACTATGTCTGCTAGGAAGGTAATGATGCAGTGATCTAGGAAATAGAGTTTTACCCTAAGGAAGGATGTAAGCTAAATTTCCTGTGGAAAATTGGCATTCACTTACATTTACTATCAATAAGTAGAGACACCACAGGACATGTGGTGAGAAGAGGAAAATCAGGTCAGTCAGGCCACTGAGTTTTTGTAAGCAAGTCTGGGGTGGAGTTGGGCAACAGGCACGCAGAGGCTGTCTGTAGGAAAAGAGATGGAGAAAATCATTCAAACTAATTAAAAGAGAGCTTCGAAGTTCATAGTTAACATCATCCTTCCAGGAAGAGACAAGGATGCTTACTTGAAGCACTTCCATTCAACACTGCAGCTCTATCCAAGGCAGCTAAACAAAGGAAAAGAAACAAAAGGCATCCAGGTTGGAAACAGTAGAAAAATTTTCATTTCCAAAGGATTCTTAGACAAAAGTGCAGATGACATTAAATAAATAATTTGGACTTCATCAAAATTTAAAAATGTAATTTAAAAGGCATACAAAAGTAAAAAGAGAATAATCTTGAATATTAAAAACACTGAAGAATTCACCTAATTCATGTTAGGACTAATAAAGAAATCCACTAAATTTGTGGAATAAAATATTCATATGCAAAACTAACCTGATTTTTGTATAATTGCAATAAAGAGTCTGAACACATTTCATCTGAAAGGGCATCAGAAAGAACGAAATACTTATAGGTCAATTTTATAAGAAAGGCAAAATTTTACTCTACAACATCAACCATTATTGACATAACCTAAAATTCTCAGTGAATGGGAAAAAAAATCTCATGTTCAAGGTTTAGAAACTTGGAGTTTTAAAGATGTTTTACACATGCATCAAGGATCAACAAAATCCCTGTCAGAATCTGACTTCTTTGTTGAAACTGACAAAAATGATTCTAAAATTCAAATGGAATTACAAGATTCCACAAATAGGAAAAAAGAGTACAGTGGGTTGACACATGCTACCTTACTTCAAGTTTTACTGAAAAGCAATGACAATGGGCATAGTTGATTACTATCAAAGGCCAGACATATTGCTCAATGGAAGAGTCCTGAGCCCAGAGATAAAGCTATGTGCCTATAAGCAACTGATTTTCAAGGCGAGTGTCTATTTTAATGGAAAGACAAATCAGTTGAACCTTTACCTTTACCTGACACCCAATGGAGAAATACAAACTCAATGTGGACCGAACTCCCAAATTTAAAAAATGAAACTACAACATTCTTAAAACAAAAAGTTAAAGTATTCACTGAGTGAGAATTTGGGAGTTTTGTTTTTTTAAAAAAAAAAAATCACAAAAATATTATAAGAATATGTTTTCATTTTAATCCCAGGTGTGGGATATGGGGCTACTTCACATTGTCCAAAGCAGCTCCATGATTTGCCTCATGTGATTTGCCTCAAGGGTGTGATTTTGCCCACTTCAGTAGTTTCTGCAACAGCATGCTCTTTGGAATTCTGGGAACGTTTCAGAGGGTATGTAAATACTAGAGCCTGGAGAGGCAGGATTGGTTATTGTGGGTTGTTGGTTGGCTACTTATTGGCTGTTGGTTGCTGTTAGTTGTGGTTTGTTAAATAGTCAAGTGCACAGAAGAAACAAGAAGAAATTAAGTATCCTGTCTGTGAAGATCAAACTTGCCCCAAGAAACTCAAGGCCCCAGATCAGCAGGAAATAGTATAAAGATAATTTCACACCCTTTGCCCTCAATCCTTCTTTCTCTCCAATTTAATGTTATGGAATTGAAAGGGTATGAGAAAGGTGGTGGGGAAGGGTAGAAGATAAAAGAACCTACGAAGTAGCCAAAGGGAGGCTACAGTTTGCAAACTTATATTTGGGTGGGGGAGGGGGTTGCAGAAGAGTATGAGGGGAAAACTCCAGAAAATTTGGACTTCATCAAAGTTTAAAATTGCTGCTAGTCAAAAGACTTGTAAAACCAGGTGTAGTGGCAAACACCTATAATTGCTGCACTCAGGAGGCAGATGCAGATGGATCTCTGTAAGTTTGAGGCCATCTTCATCTATATACGCAAGTTCCATACCCAGGGCTATGCAATGAAAACTTGTTGTTTAAAATTAAAAAAAAAGATGTGAAAATAGAATGAATAGAGCAGAAGAAAATATTTGCAAAGCCTGAATCTGATGAAAGATGTATCCAGATTCTGTAAAAAAATAAAAATAAAAATCAACAGTAAAAAAATCAAGCAACTCAATTAAAAATATCTTTGAGTGGCCTGGAGAGAGATTTCTCCAAATATTTGCTAATGATCAAAAAGCACATAAAAAGTGGCTCTCAGCCACTAGTTATTAATGAAATACAAATCAAAATCACTGACTATGATGACTATAATAAAGATAAAGAATAACAAATATTCAAATGATATAGAGAAATTTAAACTCCCCACTCATACTTGGTAGGAATGTAAAATAGTAGTCACTATGAGAAATTATATGAAAGTTCTTTAAATGATTAAATACATACATACCACAACACCCAGAAATTTCATTCTTAGATGTGCATTAAAGGGAAATAAAAAATATGACTACATAAAAGTTTTCAGATAAATAATCTTAGTAGCAGTATTCATAATCAACAGTTTAAATGTCCATCAACTAATGAGTGTGTAAACAAAATAAAGTATTGTCCCTGTAGTTAAATATTATTTAGCCCTGAAAATAAAAATTATTACTATATGCTATAATATTTATTAAACTTAAAAACAATTTTCTAGGAGGAAGAACTATTGGAATGGATCATATATTGCATTATTATATCACATATTGCATGGTTATATTTTTATACAATGTTCACAGCAAGCATATTTTTAGAGCATAAACTACATGGATAGTTGCTTAGGGTTGATTTCGGGAGAAGGAAATTGGGAAGAAGTACTAATTGTATGGGATTTTATCAAGAATAGAAATTCTGAAACTACACTGTTGTATAATACTGTGACTATACTAAAACCCACAGACAAATTTTGTCATTTTAACAGGTGAATTATTATAAATGTTAGTTAAATTTCAACAAAGCTATTGTGGATTGAACTGTGTCTCCCCAAAAAAGTATGTTCATTTGTAAATAAGGTATTTAAAGCTGTACTCATGTTAAGCAAAATCATTAGCTTGATTTCTATTCAAATATGTCTGGGTCCCTATAGAAAGAAGGAAATTTGAACAATGACACTCAAGAAAAGTGTCATTTGACAAGAGAAGAAGATGGACTGTTACAACGCCAACCAGTGCCAAAGATCAATACTAGAATCTAGAAAGACTGAAGAAAGGATCCTCATGCTCAGTCTAATGTTTGGCTGTGTGCATCTGTATCTGTATCGATAAGGCTCTGGCAGAGTCTCTCAGGAGACAACTATATCAGGCTCCTATCAGTAAGTGCTTCTTGGCATCAGCAATCATGTCTGAGTTTGATATCTGCAGATGGAATGGATCCCTAGGTGGGGCAGTCTCTGGATGGCCTTTCCTTCAGTCTCTGCTCCACACTTTGTCCCTGCACTTCCTTTAGACAGGAGTAATTCTGGGTTAAAATTTTTGAGATGGGTGGGTGTCCCCATCCTTCAACCAGGGGCCATGCCTAACCTCTGGATATGGTCTCTATAAGTTCTCTCTCCTCTTTGTTTGGTATTTCAGCTAATGTCATCCCCATTGGGTCCTGGGGACCTCTTGCTTTCCTGGCATCTGGGACTTTCTACTGGCAACCCCTAGTTCCTCATCCCCCACCCCAATGGAGGAGTTAGGGGAAGGACTGAAGGAGCTGAAGAGGTTTGCAACAATATCGACCAACCAGATCTTGCAGAGTTCCCAGGGACTAAACCACTAACCAAAGAGGGAACCATGGCTCTAGCGGAATATGTAGCTGAGGTTGGCCTTGTCAGGCATCAATGGGAGGAAAGGCCCATGGTCTTGGGAAGGATCGATGCCCCAGTGTAGGGGAATGCTAGTGTGGTGAGGCAGGAGTGGATAGGTGGGGGAACTTTTCAAGACGTTTTAGAATTTAATGAAAATGAAAGTACAACATACCCAAACTTTTGGGACACAATGAAAGCAATGCTAAGAGAAAAACTCATAGATCTGAGTGGCTCCAAAAAGAAACTGAAGAGAGCATACACTAGCAGCCTAACAGCATACCTGAAAGTTCTAGAACAAAAAGAAGCTAATACACCCAAGAGGAATAGAAGACAGGAAATAATCAAATTAAGGGCTGAACTCAACCAAAGGGAAACTAAAAGAACTGTACAAAGAAGCAACAAAACCAGGAGCGGGTTCTTTGAGAAAATCAACAAGATAGATAAACCTTTAGCCAGACTATTGAGAGGGCTCAGAGACAGTGTGCAAATTAATAAAATTAGAGATGAAAATGGAGATATGACAACAGACTCTGAGAAAATTAAAAATATTATCAGATCCTACTACAAAAGCCTATACACAACAAAATTGGAAAATCTGGAGGAAATGGACAAGTTTCTAGACAGATACCAAATACCAAAGTTAAGTCAGGATCAGATAAACCATGTAAACAGTCCCCATAACCCCTAAAGAAATAGAAGCAGTCATTAAAAGTCTCCCAACAAAAAAAATCCCAGGACAAACCAGATGGATTCAGTGCAGAATTCTATCAGACCTTCAAAGAAGACCTAATACCAATAATCTTCGATCTATACCACAAAATAGAAACAGAAGGAACACTACCCAATTCGTTCTATGAGGCCACAGTTACACTGATGCCAAAACCCCACAAAGACCCAACACTAAAAGAAAACTTCAGACCAATTTTCCTTATGAATATCGACACAAAAATACTCAATAAAATTCTTGCAAACTGAATCCAAGAACACATCAAAACAATCATTCATCATGATCAAGTAGGCTTCATCCCAGGGATGCAGGGATGGTTCAATACCTGGAAATCCATCAATATAATCCACTACATAAACAAACTCAGAGAAAAAAACCACATGGTCATCTCATTGGATGCTGAAAAAGCATTTGACAAAATTCAACATCCTTTCATGATAAAAGTCTTGGAAAGATCAGGAATCAAGGAGCATACCTAGACATAGTAAAAGCAATATACAACATACCAGTGGCCAACATCAAACTAAATGTAGAGGAACTTGAAGCAATCCCACTAAAATCAGGGACTAGACAAGGCTGCCCTCTCTCTCCCTATCTATTCAATATAGTACTTGAAGTTCTAGCTAGAGCAATTAGACAACAAAAAAAAGGTCAAAGGGATACAAATTGGAAAGGAAGAAATCAAAATATCACTATTTGCAGATGATATGACGGTATACTTAAGTGACCCAAAAAACTCCATCAGAGAACTGCTACAGCTGATAAACACCTTCAGAAAAGTGGCCAGATACAAAATGAATTCAAGCAAATCAGTAGCCTACTTATACTCGAAGGATAAACAGGCCTAGAAAGAAATTAGGGAAATGAAACCCTTCACAACTGTCACAAACAATATAAAATATCTTGCTGTGACTCTAACCAAACAAGTGAAAGATCTGTATGAAAGAACTTCAAGTCTCTGAAGAAAGAAATTGAAGAAGACCTCAGAAGAAGGAAAGATCTCCCATGCTCATGGATCAGCAGGATTAACATAGTTAAAATGGCCATCCTGCCAAAAGAAATCTACAGATTCAATGCAATCCTCATCAAAATTCCAACTCAATTCTTCATAGACCTAGAAAGAGCAATTCTCAAATTCATATGGAATAACAACAAACCCAGGATAACAAAAGCTATTCTCAACAATAAAAGGACTTCTGGGCGAATCAGCCTCCTTGACCTCAAGCTGTACTACAGAGCAGTAGTGATAAAAACTGCATGGTATTGGCACAGTGACAGGCAGGTAGATCAATGGAATAGAACTGAAGACCCAGAAATGAACCCACACACCTATGGTCACTTGGTCTTTGACAAAGGAGCTAAAACCATCCAGTGGAAACAAGACAGCATCTTCAACAAATGGTGCTGGTTCAACTGGCAGTCTATATGTAGAAGATTGCGAATTGATCCATTCCTATCTCCCTGTACAAAGTTCAAGTCCAAGTGGATCAAGGACCTCCACATAAAATCAGACACACTGAATCTAATAGAAGAGAAAGTGGGGGAAATCTCGAATACATGGGCACAAGGAAAAAGTTCCTGAACAGAACACCAATGGCTTGTGCTCTAAGATCAAAAATCAACAAATGGGACCTCATAAAATTACAAAGCTTCTGTAAGGCAAAGGACACTGTAAATAGGACAAAATGGCAACCTACAGATTTGGGGAAGATCTTTACCAATCCCATGTCCAACAGAGGGCTAATATCCAAGGTATATCAAGAACTCAAGAAGCTATACTCCTGAGATCCAAATAACCCTATCAAAAAATGGGGAACAGAGCTAAACAGAGAATTCTCAACTGAGGAAACTCAAATGGCCGAGAAGCACCTAAAGAAATGTTCAACATCCTTAGTCATCAGGGAAATGCAAATCAAAACAACCCTGAGATTCCACCTCACACCAGTCATAATGGCTAAGATCAAAAACTCAGGTGACAGCAGATGTTCACAAGGATGTGGAGAAAGAGGAACACTCCTCCATTGCTGGTGGTAATGCAAGCTGATACAACTTCACTTGAAATCAGTTTGGCGGACCTTCAGAAAATTGGACATAGTACTACTTGTGACCCAGCTATACCACTCCTGGGTATATACCAATAAGATGCTCCAACATGTAATAAAGACACATGCTCCACTATGTTCATAGCAGTCATATTTATAATAGCCGGAAGCTGGAAACAACCCAGATGTCCCTCCACAAAAGAATGGATACAGAAAATGTGGTACATTTACACAGTGGAATACTACTCAGCTTTAAAAACAATGGCTTCATGAAATTCACAGGCAAATGGATGGAACCTGAAAATATCATCCTGAGCGAGGTAACGCAGTCACAAAAGAATGAACATGGTATGTACTCATTGTTAAGTGGATATTAGCCCAAAAGATCGGAATACCCCAAAGTCACTTCACAGCAACCATAGGGGTGAGTGTGTGGTCCCAGAGGGAGGACTTGGAGAAGGGACTGAAGGAGCTGAAGGAGTTTGCAGCCCCAGGGAGAGAGCAACAGTGGCAACTGACCTGACCCCTTGATACTCCTGGAGACTGGATCACCAACCAAAGAATACACATGGAGGGACCCATGGTGCTGGCCACATATGTGGTAGAGGAGGGTCTTGTTAGACATCAGGGGTAGCAGAGTCCCTTGGGTCTGAGGGTGTTAGATCCCCCAGTATAGGAGAATGCCAAGGAGGGAAAACGAGAGTGGGTGGGTGGGTGGGGGAATACCCCCATAGAGGCAGGGGAGGGGGAGGGAATGGAGAGGTTCCAAAGGGGAGATCTGGAAAGGGGAAAACATTTGAAATGTAAATAAAGTATGAAAAAATTATAGCAAACAGATAAACAAAAAAAATTAGAAATGACACTGAGCTAAGAGTTTGCTCTGATCCAACTCAAGAGTTCAGTTCTCTGATCCTGTTTTCCTTTTTATATAATACACTGATGACTTTGCATGATCTCCCTTGAAGATGGTATTATCTTCCATTAACTAGACTCATTTAAAATTCTGAAAATGTAGCATGAGACCCCCAAAGTGAAATAGCTCTTCAATGAGCTCCTTCATTCTGGAGACTATGTTTTTGCTCATCTTGAATTTTCACTCGAAATTTCTTCTTAGCCCCTATGATAGCATAATGTCACTCTGTAAGGGAATATAAGCTACTTGCTTCGATTCCAGACAGTTGTGAGTTAAGTGCCATTGTCCTTCCATTTCTACCCTGTAAATGTGTTTTATGAAACCTATAGAATAGCAACGACTAAGCTTTTACATTCAACGATGCTTGTGTAGTTTGTAAACTACTGGTTTTGATATAAATAAAAGAAACCCCATGCTGATATCCTTTGTTATTAAAAATGTATTGCATGTTGCTGCATGACACAGCAAGTGTTCCTAAAGTCGTCCCTTCCATGGTTTGCAAGATCTGGTACATAATGCTACACTTTTTCCCCTTTGTGTTTCATTCCCTTTTAATCTTCCTTTTATTCTTCTACACTCTTGTGTTTGCAGGAAAAGTCACTTGACCCTAACGACACTGCATTGTATCTGAAGGAATGGAGTATACATCAGTTCTGCAGACGCTATAAAAATGTCTTTTCTTTAACACAGCGCCATGTGAAGTTTAAATTAACTTCCCAAATCACCACAAACCAGCTGAGTGTTTTTTTTTTTCACTGACTGAATATTCAGGAAGCAGTTTTATATTTAGCTTCAAAGTAATGAACTCTTCTATCCTGAGTGCCAATCATTGGCTTTTTGGCAACTCATTATGCAGAATGCCAAAGATAAAACAACAAAACACAATAGTCCTACAAAGAAATGACTATTAGATTGACAACAGAAGCTCAAAAGAAATGGAATGATCACTTCAAAGAGATGAGGGGAAAAAAATCCTGCTACCCCTGAAGTTTGTTCCTGGCTAAACCATCATTAAGAAATGAGAACAAACAAAGGGCAGTTTCTGATAAACAAGACTTAGAGTATTTTCCATTCTCAGACCTTTGCTGAAAGACAATAAAAATATGTACCTCTGGAAGAAACAAGTCATGATTCCAGAAGGAACACTCCGAGCATGAGAAACATTGGTAGGTAGAGGAAATGAGGAAGATGGTTTCAAATAGAAAAGGCACTGAGTTTTAAAATAAGTAGTACAATCAGGAATAACTTGATGATAAAATTAGTATACTAGGAATTAACATGGAAAAGGTACTGATGATTTTTTTTTACATTATTCAGAGAAAACAGGTCTTATGTCAGGCATGGTGGCACTTCTAGCATTTGGAAGCAAGCAGGAGAAGCTGATTGATCATGATTTTGAGGTCAGTCTTATCTCTATAACAAGGCACTGTCTCAAAAAAAAGTCTATTAGATTTAAGTCCTATTATTTCTGTAATTTACAAGTAAGAATGAACTACTTGGAGAGAAGACACGAAATATCTGACTTCTGAATGAGAAAATGGTAGAAACAAAAACAAAGGAAACCTGACCAATAACAAGAATCATCACTGGTAACTCCTCAAAAAGCCTAATAGTTACTATGTGGCACAGCAATTCCAGGCACAGACACAGACCCAGGAGAACTGAAAGCCCAGGCTTACAAAAAAAAAAAATGTACATGCAAATGTTCATAGCAGCATTAGCCACAGCAACTAAAGGGGACAAAGAACTGGAACACCAATCAATTGATGCACAGGTAATCAAAGAATGGCTTACCCATGTAAAGGAATACAATTAGTCCAAAAGAGATATGAATATCACCCATGCTATATGAGTGAACCATGAAAACTTGATGCTAGCTAAAGGAAGCCAGACATTAAAAGCCACACATTTTGGATTGCATTTTTAAAGCAAAAAACAAAAACAAAAACAAAAACAAAAAACTTTTTAGTCTTTAATATATGAGAAAAGTGTTTGCATGCCATATAAATTATGATTTACTACCCGTGAATGTTTAGTTTATATACCTTCTTTTTAATTTCTGAGGATTTCATACACTGTATTTGCCTCACTTCAACCCCTCCTTTGCATTTCCATTTTTATGAATAGTCCAAAATAGGCAAATTCATAGAGACAGAAAGAGAGGACAGGTCACCAGAGGTTAGCAGATTCTGTTTCTTACAGCTTGCTTCTTAAATACCCCCAAACCAAGCTTGAAACCCAGTAAACAGTGCTAGTAGCAGATTAAGATATCTCTCTCTCTCCCTCTCTCCTTCTCTCCTCCCATCCCTCCCCTTTCTCTTCTCTTCTCTTCTGTTTCTTCTCTCCTTCCCTTGTCTCTTCCTCTCTCCCTCCCCTCCTCTTCCTTTCTTCCTGGTTCCCCAATGTCTGTCTCTACCTCCCTCCTGCTACCATGAGCTGAACAGGTTTCCTCCATTGTGCCCTCCTTGCTGTGATGTTCTATCTAACTGCAGGCCCAGAAAAAATAAAGAATAGTAACCAGTGTCTGGAACATGTAAGACTGTGAGTCAAAAGCAATCTTTCATCCTGCAGTTTGCTCTCTCAGATCAGCAAAACAGGGGCACCAGTAACCATTTTTATCAATGTGGTTAGATAGCAAATCAACATACATAAAACAATTCCATAAATTATCACAAACTTATCAATTTTGAAATAATATAGGTTAGCATATTTTTTTCTATAAGGGATCAGACCAAGGAACAGCCTGAGACAGGAGCCTTCCAGTTTATGCCTGTGGTCTGTGCCACAGCTCCATACCCAAATAGCGCAGGGAAAGAGCTACCCTCCCAGGAGTGTGGACAAGCCTATGATCAGGGGTAAGGCCAGCACCTCTGCTCAGAGGGACCCGCCCAGAATTCTCAGGACAAAGGGACTGAGGAGTAGCCTTCAGGTTTCCTTCTGCAGCCAGGGAGCTGATCCTGTGACACAGGGCTCTATACTCAGTGCCAGAAGAGAGCTGGTATCCCAGGAGTGCCAACACACCTTCGAGCACAGGAAGACCACCACTTCTGTTCAAATTCCTGGACCAAGAGGGACCCTTGCAGAGCCATCAGGACACAGGAACCAAGAAACAGCTGGGGACAGGATCCTTCTGGTTTCAGTCTGCACCCCAAAACTGACCCTGTACCACAGCTCTCCAAACCCAAATTCCTCTCAGAGATAGCAGGTCTCCAAGGAGTATTAACATGAAGGTTTGAAGGAAGGACAAGCCACAGTCAGAGAGAGCAAGACCAGTTAACACCAGAGATAACCAGATGGAGAAAGGCAAGGGGAAGAACATAAGCAAAAGAAACCAAGGCTACTTGGCATCGTCAGGACCCAGTTCTTCCACCATATTGAGCCCTGGATACCCCAACACAATAGAAAAACAAGACTCAGATTTAAAATCACTTGTCATGATGATGATAGAAGACTTTAAGAAGGAAATAAATACCTTCCTTAAATACAAGAAAACACAGGTAAACAGCTAGAAGTCCTTAAAGAGGAAATAAAGGAAACCAGAATCGAACAGGTGAAAGAAATGAACAAAACCATCCAGGATCTAAAATGGAAATAGAAACAATAAAGAAATCACAAAGGGAAACAACCCTGGAGATAGAAACCCTAGGAAAGAGATCGGGAGTCATAGATGCAAGCATCACCAACATAATACAAGAGATAGAAGAAAGAATCTCAGGTGCAGAAGATACCATAGAAAACATTGATACAACAGTCAAAGAAAATGCAAAATGCAAAACGCTCCTAACCCAAAACATCCAAGATACCCAGGATACAATGAGAAGACAAAACCTGAGGATAATAGGTATAGAAGAGAGTGAAGATTCCCAACTTAAAGGACCAGTAAATATCTTCAACAAAATTATAGAAGAAAACTTCCCTAACCTAAAGAAAGAGATGAACATAAATATTCAAGAAGCCTACAGAACTCCAAATAGATTGGACCAGAAAAGAAATTCCTCCCATCACATAATGGTCAAAACATCAAATGCACAAAACGAGGAAAGAATATTAAAAGCAGTAAGGGAAACAGGTCAAGTAACATATAAAGGCAGACATACCAGAATTACACCACACTTCTCACCAGAGACTATGAAAGCTAGAAGATCCTGGAAAGATGTCATACAGACCATAAGAGAGCACAAATGCCAGCCCAGGCTGCTATACCCAGCAAAACTCTCAATTATCATAGATGGTGAAACCAAAATATTCTATGAAAAAACAAAATTTTTACAATATCTCCCACAAACCCAGCCCTACAAAGGATAATAGATAGAAATCGACAACACAAGGAGGGAAACTACACCCTAGAAAAAGCAAGAAAGTAATCTTTCAACAAACCCAAAAGAAGGTAGCCACACAAACATAAAAATAACATCAAAAATAACAAGAAGCAACAATCACTCTTCCTTAATATCTCTTAACATCAATAGACTCAATTCCCCAGTAAAATGACATAGGCTAACAGATCAGATACATAACCAAGACCCAGCACTTTGTTGCATACAGGAAATGCACCTCAGGTTAAAGACTAACAGTACTACAGAGTAAACTGTTGGAAAACAATTTTGCAGGCAAATGGTCTGAATGGCAGGAGTAGCCATTCTAATATCGGAAAAAATCAACTTTCAACCAAAAGTTATCAAAAAACATAAGGAAAGACATGTCATCCATATCAAAGGAAAAATCTATGAAAAAGAACTCTCAATTCTGAGCATCTATGCTCAAAATGCAAAGGCTCCCACATTCATAAAAGAAACTTTACTAAAACTCAAAGCATATATTGCACCTCACACAATAATGGTGGGAGACTTCAACACCCCACTATCATCAATGGACAGATCTTGGAAACACAAACTAAACAGAGACACGGTGAAACTAACATAAGTTATGGACCAAATGGATTTAACAGATAGCTACAGAACATTTCATCCTAAATCAAAAGAATATACCTTCTTCTCAGAACCTCATGGTACTTTTCCCAAAATTGTCCATGTAATTGGTCACAGAACAAATCTCAACAGATATAAGAAGATTGAAATAATCACATCCCTCCTATCAGATCACTACGGATTAAGGTTGGTCTTCAATGACAACAACAACAAGAGAAAGCCAACATACACATGGAAGATGAACAATGCTCTGCTCAATGATAACATGGTCAAGGAAGAAATAAAGAAGGAAATTAAAGACTTCCTAGAATTTAATGAAAATGAAAGTACAACTTACCCAATCCTATGGGACACAATGAAAGCAGTGTTAAGAGGAAAACTCATAGCTCTGAATGCCTCCAAAAAGAAACTGGAGAGAGCATGTATTTATTAGTAGCTTAACAGCACACCTGAAATCTCTAGAACAAAAAGAAGCTAATATACCCAAGAGGAGTAGAAGGCAGGAAATAATCAAATTAAGGGCTGAAATCAACCAAGTAGAAACTAAAAGAACTATACAAAGAAACAACAAAACCAGGAGCTGGTTCTTTAAGAAAATCAACAAGATAGATAAACCCTTAGCCAGACTAACCAGAAGACACAGAGACAGTATCCAAATTTAAAAAATTAGAAATGAAAAGGGAAAGAAAACAAAAGAGTCTGAAGAAATTAAAAAAAATCATCAGATCCTAAATCTGGATGAAATAGACAAGTTTCTAGACAGATACCAAATACCAAAGTTAAGTCAGGATCAGATAAATCATCTAAACAGTCCCATAACCCCTAAAGAAATAGAAGCAGCCATTAAAAGTCTCCGAACCAAAAAAACAAGCCCAGGACCAGATTAGTTCAATGGAGAATTCTATAAGACGTCAAAAGAAGACCCAATACCAATACTCTTCAATCTATTCCACAAAATAGAAACAGAAGGAACACTACCCAATTCATTCCATGAGGCCACAGTTACACTGATACCAAAACCTCACAAAGACCCAACAAAGAAAGAAAACTTTAGACCAATTTCCCTTATGAATATTGATACAAAAATACTCAATAAAATTCTCACAAACAGAATCCAAGAACCCATCAAAACAATCATTTATCACAATCAAGTAGGCTTCATTCCAGGGATGCAGGGATAGTTCAATACTCGTTAAGCCATCAATGTTATCCACTACATAAACAAACTCAAAGACAAAAACCACATGGTCATTTCATTTGATGCTGAAAAAGTATTTGACAAAATTCAACATCCCTTCATGATAAAAGTCTTGGAAAGATGAGGAATTCAAGGCCCATAAACATACTAAAAGCAATGTACAGCAAACCAGTAGCCAACATCAAACTAAATGGAGAGAAACTT
This sequence comes from Rhynchomys soricoides, assembly GCA_019843965.1. Taxonomy (NCBI): domain Eukaryota; kingdom Metazoa; phylum Chordata; class Mammalia; order Rodentia; family Muridae; genus Rhynchomys; species Rhynchomys soricoides. The sequence goes on from JADRCH010007469.1 coordinate 1,550,446, forward strand.
GAAGCATTCCCACTAAAATCAGGGACTAGACAAGGCTGCCCTATCTCTCCCTACCTATTCAATATAGTACTTGAAGTTCTAGCTAGAGCAATTAGACAACAAAAGGAGATCAAAGGGATACAAATTGGAAAGGAAGAAATCAAAATATCACTATTTGCAGATGATATGATGATATACTGAAGTGATCCGAAAAAACTCCACCAGAGAACTGCTACAGCTGATAAACAACTTCAGCAAAGTGGTCGGATACAAAATTAACTCAAGCATATCAATAATCTTCCTATACTTGAAGGATAAGCATGCTGAGAAAGAAATTAGGGAAATGACACCCTTCACAATAGTCACAAACATTATAAAGTATCTTGGTGTGACTCTAACCAAACAAGTGAAAGATCTGTATGACAAGAACTTCAAGTCTCTGAAGAAAGAAATGGACGAAGACCTCAGAAGGTGGAAATTTCTCCCATGCTCGTGGATTGGCAGAATTAATATAGTAAAAATGGCCATTTTGCTGAAAGCAGTCTACAGATGCAATGCAATCCCTGTCAAAATTCCAACTCAATTCTTCATAGTCTTAGAAAGAGCAATTCTTAAATTCATTTGGAATAACAAAAAACCCAGGATAGCAAAAACTATTCTCAACAATAAAAGGACTTCTGGGGGAATCAGCCTCCCTGACCTCAAGCTGTACTACAGAACTGTAGTGATAAAAACTGCATGGCGTTGATACAGTGACAGGCAGGTAGATCAATGGAATAGAATTGAAGACCCAGAAATGAACCCACATACCTACGGTCTCTTGATCTTTGACAAAGGAGCTAAAACCATCCAGTGGGGAAAAAAAGACAGCATTTTTACCAAATGGTGCTTGCTCAACTTGAAGTCAACATGTAGAAGAATGCAAATTGATCCATTCCTGTTTCCCTGTACAAAGCTCAAGTCCATATGGATCAAGGACCTCCACATAAAACCAGATGCACTGAATCTAATAGAAAAGAAAGTGGGGAAGAGTCTCGAACCCCTGAGCACATTGGGAAAGTTCCTGAACAGAACACCAATGGCTTATGTTCTAAGATCAAGAATCGACAAATGGGACCTCATGAAATTACAAAGCTTCTGTAAGGCAAAGGACACTGTCAATAGGATAAAACGGCAACCTACAGATTGGCAAAAGATCCTTACCAATCCTACATCCAATAGAGAGCTAATATCCAATATATAAAATGAACTCAAGAAGTTAGACTCCAGAGATCCAAATAACCCTATCAAAACAATGGAGAACAGAGCTAAACAGAGAATTCTCAACTGAGGAAACTCGAAGGGCTGAGAAGCACTGAAAGAAATGTTCAACATCCTTAGTCATCAGTGAAATGCAAACAATAACAGCCCTGAGATTCCACCTCACACCAGTCAGAATGGCTAACATCAAAAACTCAGGTGACAGCAGATGCTGGTGAGGATGTGGAGAAAGAGGAACACTCCTCCATTTTTGGTGGGATTGCAAGCTGGTACAACCACTCTGGAAATCAGTTTGGTGGACCCTCAGAAAATTGGATATAGTACTACCTGAGGACCCAGCTATACCACTCCTGGGCATATATCCAGAAGATTCTCCAACATGTAATAAGGACACATGCTCCACTATGTTCATAGCAGCCATATTTATAACATCCAAAAGCTGGAAACAACTCAGATGTCCCTCAACAGAGAAATGGATACAGAAAATGTGGTACATTTGCACAATGGAATTCTACTCAGCTATTAAAAACAGTGACTTTATGAAATTCGCAGGCAAATGGATGGAACTTGAAAATATCATCCTGAGTGAGGTAATTCAGTCACAAACGACCAAACTCAGTATGTACTCACTGATAAGCAGATATTAACCCAAAAGTTGGGAATACCCATGATTCAATTCACAGCAACTGTTGGACTGAGCATGGGGTCCCAGGTGGAGGAGTTGGAGAAGGGACTGAAGAACTGAGGGAGGTTGCAACCTCATGGAGGGAGCAACAGTGTCAACTGGTCAGGTTCCCCAGTGCTCCCAGAGGCTGGACCACCAACCAAAGAATGCATATGGAGGGACTCATGGAGCTGGCCACATATGTGGCAGAGGAGGGCCTTCCTGACCATCAGTGGGAGGAGAGGCCCTTGGGTCTGAGAATGTTAGATGTCCCAGTGTAGGGGAATGCCAGGGAGGGAAGACAGGTGTGGGTGGGTGGGTGGAGGAATACCCTCATAGAGTCAAGGGGAGGGGGAAATGGGATGGCGGGTTTCCAAAGGGGAGACATGGAAAGGGGAAAACGTTTGAAATGTAAATAAAGTATCAAAAAATATTTTTAAATTTAAAAATAAGGGAAAAAAAGAAATATGCATGAAAGTGGATGGAACAGAAAAATATTATATCAAAGTTGCTCAGGCACAGATGGATTTTCTTATATTCAGATCCTGCCTTCTAATCTGAGTGTGTGTGGCGCGCATGCATGTGTGTGTGTGTGTGTGTGTGTGTGTGTGTGTGTAGGGGCCAGGTAATTCAAAGCAGAAGTATGGTACTGGAAGAGAAGGCTTTGGAAGAGTAGAAGCAGGAGAGATGGCAGAATCAGTGTTATATTGAAGCGGACAGAGACATAATACTGGGAGTGGAAAGATTTAGTGGGGTTAGGGCTAATGGCTAGATAGAGATAGAAAGAAGAAAGGGGAGGGGAGGGCCAATCCAAACCGTGGCTATATGAAGAGGTCATAAGCAAACCTCATACTTTATAAGCTAATTTTAACAAATTAAAAATGAGTTTGAACAGGGTATATCATGTAAGTAAATAAAGCTACATCCAGAAGCCATGGATTATTAAATAAAAATCCCAGTGCTGGGTGTGCGATATCTTTTTGAGCTGTTGTTTAAGGGATTTTAGAGACTCTTGAAACAATGCAGGCTATTGCCATTTCTGTTGGTTGCCCACTAGAACAAGACAATAAAATCCTATTGCTGAATACAGTGCATGCTTTGGTTACAAGACATACAGAAATCAAGTTGGAACTGAACTACAAATTTCCTCCCTACTGGATCAGTCCCCATATTCATAGAAGGTGGTACACAAGCTTCTTTGGGAGAACTGTGATGAACAGTCTTACTCAGTTATGACCCTGTGTCAGCTCAACTGGCCAGTCAAGATGTACCTACTCATGCAAGAATGGTAAATTTTTGAGATAGGTGGGTGGTCCCATCCCTCAACTGGGGGCCATGTCTATCTACTGGAGGTGGTCAATACAGATGTAGATGCTCACAGCCAAACATCAGACTGAGAACGAGGACCCCAATGGAGGAGATAGGGAAGGACTGAAGGAGCTGAAGGGGTTTGTAACCCCATAAGAAGACCAACAATATCAACCAACCAGACCTCCCAAAGCTCCCAGGGAGTAAACCACCAACCAAGGAGTACACATGGAGGTACCCATGGCTCCAGCTGCATATGTAGCAGAGGATAGCCTTGTAGGGCATCAATAAGAGGTGAGGCCCTTGGTCCTGTTGAGGCTCAATGCCCCAGTGTAGGGGAATGCTAGGGAAGGGAGGCAAGAATGGGTAGATGGGTAGGGGAGCTCCCTCATAGAAGCAGGGGGCAGAGGGGATGGAATAGATGATTTGCTGAGGAGAAACTGGGAAGGGGGATTACATTTGAAATGTAAATACATAAGACAACCAATATTTTTTAAAGAAGTTAGCTGTAGAATTAACAATAGTAGAATTAATAGTTGAAATATAGCAATTGATTCCAGATCCAATTTCTTATGCACAGAAATATCAGTAAATAGATTTCTATCCCAGATGGGCAGGGATTTTTTTTCTGGAGAAATTAAACTGTCTTAGAACAAAGTCTCCAACCTTCTGACCCTGTTCCCTGAAAAATTACACAGTTGAAAACTTTCTATAAGCATGGGTCTCCCAAACAGCTGCATATTCTTATAGAAGATGACACTCAAGCATGATCAGACATTGAAAAAAAAGTAATAGAAAACTATTGTTTATTGATAATCAACATGAAAATGGCTCCAAGAGAAACAGCAATAACATGGGAAATAAAGAGAACTTCACTACTAGTAAGAATAAAACAGGGACCTCAAGGAGATTGAAGATATTGTAGAACCAGGCACAATAATATATATTGCACCTAATCCCCATGGCTCAGGGACCTGCAGCAGAAGCAAGGGCAGAAAAATTGTAAAAGCAAGTACTTGTAGTGAAACATCCCTTTCTGAACATTATAAGACCAAGCACCCGTGAACTCAAAGCAGCCGGGGTTACCTAAAAAAGCCATGCACAAGATCAAGACTGCTAACATCCTAGCAAAGGTTGAGAAGGGGTTCAGGAGTCACCACCACTAACGGAGGAGCTATGGACCATTGATGATCTCTGAAGGAGGCAGAGTCCATTTACTTTAAGGGTGTGGTCTTGGTAAGTCAACCATGCTCCAGTGAAGGGCCCCACACCCAGAAACAGCACAAATTGTACTAGGTGGATTACATTTTAAAGTCGAGGACACAAAGTGGGGAGGGTGGGAAGGTGGGATGGATCTGAAAGGAGTTAAAGAAAAGGAATGGGGTAAATATGGTTTTTAAAAGCATTGTATGAAATTTAAAATTACCAAAAATATTGAATAAAAAATACTGCAGCCCCAAACCATGAAAAACTGCAAAATCTATGAGCCAATCCGAAGACGAGAAAGAACTTGTACAAATTTACAAGGTTTTTCCAAAACAAAATTTGTGCCATTAACCACAAAATTTAGGAAATTCCCAAGAAAATAGGACAAAAAAGCAAAGAAATGAGAAATCTATTTTAAAAACATCAGAAATATAGAGGACAAACACTAAACACAAGCATTATAGGCAAAAGGGAAGAAACTGCAAAATAAAATCAGAGAATTTTATGGAACTTCATCTGTATAAGATGAGATCTTTTAATACCCAGTACAAAAATACACCCACAGCAAGCTGCATCACCCTGAATTTTAGACCGTAAAAAATAAAACAAAAGGAAGTACTTAAAGCTTTTGAAAAAACTAAAAAGAAAGAAAACTGATGGCCTATAGCAACATAAGCATCATACCAACAATATCATGCCTCATCAGGAACACTGGATCCTAAGAGACAATTGAGCCGTGCCTTCAAGTTCTGAACAAAACTGACTTTCAGCTGCGAATTCTACAGTACAAACCTATCAATCAAAAATGACAAAAGAATCAAAACAGCTTCCCTCTGAAAGTTCCTATCTCACACATTATTTATTAGGAAGTTACTGGAGGCATGGCTCCAGCTAAATAGAGCAGTAAGCCAAGGAAAATAAGGCACTGAGGTCTAATAACCAGTGGATCCATCTCAAGACTACAGTGAAAAGAACTCACAGGAAGATTGACATACATTAGTACCAGAGAGCAACCATGCCAGACTGAAAAGAGAGGAAAGAGGACTCTAGGAAGGAACTACCAATTGAAAACAACAGGAATCAAGAAACTGTACACAATACTTTAAAATTGAAAACACCTCAGGAGACATATAAGAAATCCTGTTCCCTACAATTAAGAGAGACATCATGCAATCAAAAACTTAGGCAATATAGGTTCCAATGGAACCTTTTGGAAAGAACTCTTTTAATGATAAAATCTACTCAAAAAAATATAATCAAAATTAAAATCTTAATGAGTGAAATCCATTCATTTTCCAAACTATTAAATCAATGTGAATATAAATCTAAAAACAAGAACTGTGGAAATGGGAAAATACAATTCATCAGTCTACCCAAAATGAACCTAAGCAATAAAACAGAAAAGGCATTTGGGACTTCAGAAATTACTTTGTTTTTATCTTCATCTTTGCTTCTTTTTTGAACCATAGACATAAGTAAATTTCAACAATTATATTAACCTTGACAATGAAAGTCACACCTAATCATGGCCAATCAGGAAGCCACAAGTATCTGGATCTCTAATGAGTCATTGAGCCTTGAATATGAACTCTGGGCTTGCTTCACATGAGAAATAATTCTTTTTGCTTGTTTTTGATTTTGTATGGTGTGGTCTTTCTGTGTAGCTCAATGGAGATCTGGCTAGCCTCAAATACAAAATCATCCTGCCTCTGTTCCCCAAGTGCTGGGAATTAAAGGAGTCAATCACTAAGCCTTGATCAAAACTAAATTCGTACAGGTTAAGTTTCTATAGTGTTGCCTTTACTAACTGGCAAAGACAGTCTGTAAATGTGTTTCCTTCAACATAAAGCAAACGTTACAGTCCTAACAACATAATATATCATTTTATAAATAAAATAATATTGAAAATAAGAAAATACATGGGATTTTCTCATTTATCATAACAGGGCATCAATCAATGCTATTTACAATTTGAAAAAGTTTTGAAAAAAAACATAAGGACACCAACTTTTGAGGCTTTTCATCACTTTTTCCTCAACTTTAAAGGGATCTGTTGGAAACTGATATCCCTAGCAGGAAATGAATGTTTGTCTCCATTTTATATTATTTTATATATTCCACTAAATCCTAACAAAATTACATTTTTATTAAAATATGTATAGTATGATCCAAATTTCATAAAAATGGTTCCTTTTACTTATCACCTGTCTTTAGGTACACAATGATATATAAGGAACCTGGCTAGCCCTGTGTTAATAGCAGTCATAGCAGGATGGCAAGAATTAGGGGAGTTTTATCTCTTACCATTTTATTTTGAATGTCTAGAATTTTTATAATGAACATGTACCATTTTTAGAAGAACAATAAAATCATTTTTGAAATGATATTAGAACCAATGGTCTCTAAAGATCTCAAAGCTCTGAAAGTATGATTTAACGTTCTATGAAAGAATCACAGATCCATAATTCAGTAGCAAGATGTTCAACAATCTTTTTGAATAAGCACTATTTCAGAGACTCATTTATCCTCCATTGGTCACTGATCTTTGTCTAAGCCCAAGGCCTGTAAAAAAATTCACTAGATGACCTCAAATAACCTTAAAAAAAAACAGTGTATTCTCATCAACTGAAAGCAAAACTTTTAATACAAATGAAAATTTTAAAAATCATGTAGCTTGTATTATTTTGCATTTTTCCTAGAAAGTTGAAGAAATATCAATTTACAAAGAATATAATCACAGTATTTAATAGAATTGTCATCTCCTTATTGAAAACAAGAGTTCAAATGTATTATCTGATGATTAAAATATTTCTAATTCCCCTAATCTCCCAGCTCTTTCATATCTCTCCCTTTGTACAAATTCTTACGTTCTTTCTGGCATCTATATTTGGCCAAATGCCATTTTCTGCAAAACTCAAGAATTTTCCTCCTACTACTACAAGCATTTGGGAAATATTTCTGTCATGACAGTTTTCAGGACCACCACATATAATCATCAAGAAGTTGTAATCCAGCCTGCTGTCAGCTGACAAGCCAAGCCAGACTCTACCTGCCTAAAGAAAGTCTTTATATTACACTTGCATAGAAGTATCTTATAAGTTTATGTCGACTCTTCCAGCTGTTTGGATTAAAATCAGAGACAGACTGTAGATGCTTCAGTAGGCAAGATCACTTGCTAGATAATCATGAGAATCTGATTTCAAATCCTCAAGTCCTTAGCACCAACAGAAAAACAAGCCAAGTATGGTTATGTACCTATAAACCCAGCAACATTGTGCTAGAGGATTGCTGGCCTATAAGCCTTGTTCAGGTTCAGTGAGAGCACACCTTAAAGAAAGTATCTTGGAGAATGACAGAAGTGGACACCCAACATCCCTCTCTGTCTTCTGTACAAATGACTACACACACACACACACACACACACACACACACACACACATTAACCATACACATGGGGAGAGAGAGAGAGAGAGAGAGAGAGAGAGAGAGAAAGAGAGAGAGAGAGAGATTGTATTTCTCTAGAGACTGTGATCTCAAAACTATTCAGTGTTCATCCTTTTAGACCAATCATGCTCTTAGTTCCTGGCATTTAATAAGAAATTCATATTTTGAAATGGGTGCTGAATAAATATAACATGTAACAAAGGTTACCCAACCCACACCCTCAGGGCCACACCCATGACAGGTATGAATTTAACCCAACTTGTTTGCAGATCATGATGTCACAATGTCAAATAGTTGGACACTCCCAACTATTTCCTTAACTTATAAGAACAAAAATTAAAATTGTTAGAAATTTTTTCTTTCCCTTTATTGAGGTTGAAAAACATATGTTTTCAGTTCTCTGAGGGGAGAATAAAAAGGAATATTTATTGAGTAGTAGCTATGTATCAGGAACCTCCCATATACTGCCTCATTTTATGTTCTCCATAACTCTACTTATCAAGCCTTCTTAACTGCAACAGACAAACTATGTAATTAAAAGGATATCATGGATATCCATCAATCAGAGTAGACATTGTTCCAGGAAGAACCGAGCTCAGCTATGAACAAGTGTTCTACCCATGCTGCAAATATGAGCTGAATGTCAATCCTAAGCATATCACAGAGAAGCAAATGAATGTTCCTAAGTAAGGTAATGTATCAAGTCCACATGGCAGGCAAGAGCAAAAGTACAATTAAACCTCATAGTGGTTGTGTTCCCAAAAGCTGTGTTGTAATGATCCTTACTCTGCACATCACATACAAGTACACACTCTGCTTTATACCCTTGCTTTGTTATTTTAATAAATAGCACCTTACGTTTTTATTACTTTCGACACCAAAAAGGGCAGTAAATGATACAGTTATTGAATAATGCTCTTTGCTCCTATTGTATCTCCTAAAGTTTATGTTCTTTAAATGAGATCTACAAAATGTAGCTCTTTTTAGCAAACATATTTCAACTGCTGGAAAGTATACCCACCATGATGATGTTCTGTGGAAGTTCAGAGCAATAGTTTATATCCTATATACTCTGTTGGCTGATGAATTCTACAATTTTTCAAAGAATTGCATTCCAAAGAACCATTACATATCCATCTGGGGGCATGGTTATTTACTGACTCCTTCAATCAGCCATTGCATACCACTGTGGCCAGACATTGAACATCATGCTGAATCCCTACTAGGAATAAAAACATTCAACAATGTTTGGTTTGCTCTGATGTTGTTTTCTATTAGATCCCTGTAGAACATTCTAATAGATTTGCTTCTGCTATGAAATCGGTTCTTCTCTGCAAAGAACAGAGGAATGTTTTCTTTGCTCAGTTTTACTGGTAAGTCATAATGATCTACAGACAACCTAATCTGTCCTATTTAGGACCAAATTTATTTTTCAAGCAAAAGATAATGAACCTAAGCAAATATTATCACTTAAAAACAATTTGAACACATGATCCATGATCTCTCTCTCTCTCTCTCTCTCTCTCTCTCTCTCTCTGTGTGTGTGTGTGTGTTTAACAAAACTACTGCTAAGTGCTTAATTCAGAGTAGAAAATGCTAGAATTGCTTTATTAAAAAATCAACTAAACCACTAAATACGTGGTTTGCAACTATATCAAAATAACTACTCACATAGAACATATTCCGTGAATATGAGTATTTTTCTTTGTAATGTAACTTTTGGATCTTCTGCCTCTCTAAGCCATGGGAGTAGCATCCAAAATACTAATTGGCATGATATAGACATCAGCTAATCAAAATAGAAGCTAACATTAGTCCCAAGGCTGATGTCTAGTGGACAAACAAATCTATAGTTGCTGGCTAGTCAGAAGGTATTGTGAGTCACAGGAATGGATCAGGTCACTTGAGACTTAGCTCAGTTATTTATTAAATAATTGTTAATATTATATTTTATTTTGAGTTATATTTGATAATGCATTATATATTAATATTACTAAAAATCATCAGTATGTTGGTGACAGGTTAACCCTCTGAGTCAATTTACAGTACTCAAAATGTCCATTACTATTTTCCAAACACCAAGCCCTCAATCCAAATACCTACTGCCTAGTCAGCTGTGATATTTATCCTGTGACTCTGGTCTCCACTAGCTATAGCCATTATAACTCAGGATGAACTCACAATCAGAATCAATTATTAAGTGAGTGGCACATAAAGATAGTGTGATCAGCTGACCACATTCCCAGTCTTGGGAATTTTGATGTACATGGAGATTAATTCTTTCTTGGCAGGAAATGAATTTGGAAGACGTTCTGACAATAGTATCACTGAATACACAGTGGATAACAAGAGTTGGAGATTCATTCACCCAAGTGGCAACAGTTAATCATAAAAGTAGCTACAAAGATCCCAATTAGCAGCACACAAGGAAGAGTGTCAAACCTGCTACCAGGAGGGACAGAACCCAAGGAAACCTGTTTGTGGACAGAATGAAGGGTTCAGATACAAGCAACTACAGACAGCCTTGAGAAATTTTTTTCTGGGTAGAACTTACCAACAATACAGCAAAAACACACTCCTATTCAGCCACCAAAAGTCTGATTCAAGGCAACATCCAAGAATGATGGGTCTCAAAATGTAGTTCCCAGGCAACATGAACACCACTTGAAAACTTAGAAGGAATACAAATCCCCACTGACTTGGGAATGCAGAGGATTCACTTTAGCAGTCATGGGTCATCCAGGTAGTTCTGATCAAAACTCCAAACTATAAGAGAACCAAATCTGTAAGCTGGCTTTGCCTAGGGTGCAACATTACCTAGAAGCAGACTGTTTCTGCCCTTTAGGCATCTCAAAGGCAACACCCCCTTGAGGGAGATTCTCTAGTGTCTCAGAAATGCTGATGAAAGAACTCACTTCTCTGCAATATAGTTTTGCTTATTGCCTCCAAGTCATAATTAACCATCTCCAAGTAGCTACACAATGCAATATGTACTCTAGGAAATGTCGGGTCAAAAAGTTGGAAGTATGAAGATGTCCCCTAAAGATTACAGATGCTATATCTGACAGGCAGCTTTTACTGTGTTCCCTTGGAATTGCTTCCAAATGAAACTGGCTTGTCTTTGTCCTGGAAAAGAGTATTTTTGTGGTTATGGTATAAGAGTTGAATGAGTCTAAGCAAAGACAACTTTGTTATTACACTGGAGAGAATATTAGTGACTAATTGGCAAGAAAGGGACTTTAGGGGGGGTCAATTGTGGCCTGATAATACACTATCTTCCTTCATCCTGTTGCTTATAATGCCCAATTTTGCATTATATGGTTTCACCCTTCAGCCATAGAACATGGCCCATGGCCCACCTATAGCCAAGTCTGCAAAGACATTTACCTCTAAGTGACCTCACCTAGGAGACAATCTACCTAGATGAGCCTCCCACACAGAACTTGAAAACACTTAACAGTGAGATATAAGGGAGAAGGTTTACAGAAATTTATCCTCAGGCCAGAAGAAACATGGTAAATCATAATAAGATGGAAGCAAATATATATTACACAACATGGACTTCCAAGCAACAAAATCATTAAGTCATCCCTTAAGGCGAGGGTAAAGATGGGTAATGCTTTGCCAGAAGTCAGACTCAGGAAATGTACTAGGGAAGGGAGATAGACATTGCTAACATCCACTCCACTAACAACTGAGTCATACTCTTTTGCCTGGCAGGTGTCTGTGTAAAGCATACTACTCTCAATCCATTACTACCACCCTTGTTAGGATTGACATTAGTTATCTGCCATTTAACTCAGACATTACTACCTCCGCAAAGCCTTCCCTTGACCATCCTAAGATAGATTCAGTACCTATGTGGCTAGAATGAAAATGGATCCATAGACGCATAGGTTTGAATGCTTTGTCCCCAATTAGTGAGAGATTTCCCTGTTCATGATGGATTTGGAGGTATGGCCTTTTTTGAGGAGGCGTGTCATTGGAGGTGGACTCTGAGGTTATAAAAGCCTACTACATTCCAAATTACCTCCCCTCTAGTTCTCTCTGTCTCTTGGTCTCTCTCTGTCTCTCTCTCCCCCCTCTTTGGAAATATGGCCTTTTTTGAGGAGGTGTGTCATTAGGGGTGGGCTCTGAGGTGATAAAAGCTTAACATATTCCAAATTACCTCTCTCTCTCTCTCTCTCTCTCTCTCTCTCCTTTCTGGTTGTTGTATCAACATGTAAGCTCCCTGAGATACTGCTTCAGCATCAGGCATGCCTGCCTGTCGCCATGTTTTTTACCCTTTAGAAGCTCTAACCCTCCAGACCCATGAACCCCCAAATTAAATCAACCTGAGGGGACTGAATATCAGATATCCTGCATATCTGATCTTTACATTTTTACTCATAAAGGTAGAAAATTACAGTTAGGAAGTAGCAACAAAATAATTTTCTGTCAGGGGTCAGCACAATATGAGAAACTGTGGTAAAGGTCACAGTATTCAGAAGGTCGAGGACAACTGCCATAAGCTAATAGATACATATAGATAGAAGCAGAATCACAAGGAGAGAAAGACAGTGACAGAGATATCAAGATATATATCCTGTTACCTGGAAAGTAACAGAAAGCTTAGGTGTCTACATTCCTAATGCCCGAGGTCTTTCTAATAGACATCCTATTGTGTTTTATGTAGTCCAAGTTATTTACTAGAATATCTGCAGAGGATACCATTTACTTTAAGCATCTGCTTTATGTATACAGTAACAGAGACAACTGATGAGAGACACAAACCAATGGGAAAACAAAATTGAGACAAACAGTTCATCCTTGTGGCTTCAAAGCTTGAAAGGCATTCTGTGGGGAAAGTGGTCATAGACAAGGCCTCTTCTCTCAAGGGGTTTGATCTAAGGTCTAGTTGGAAATTAATGCATGAAAGAATAAATATATGCATGAATGATAGATGTGTAAGTACATTTGAACAAGTAACTAAAGTAGCAGCATTCATTGGGGTATACAGAGGTATCTCTGGACAGGGCATACAGCACAGAAAAGCTTTTGATTATCAAATATCAGTAAGTCAAAAGGAACGGAAGGCACTGAACCAGTCCTTGCCCCAGCCCCTGTACTCTGACAGACACAGGACTGAGTCTATGAGGTGGAATGCTCAGCACAAATAGTGTTTCTAAAGAGCTAAAGTGTTTAACTTACAGACTAGGTTTTACTATGGCATCTGTATTTAATGGTGGCCTCAGTAAGAATCTCACTTAGGGGCCAGTGAGATGAGAGGGATGTTTTGCCCCTGGACACATCGATTCAGTCATAACAGGTGACAATAAAGCCACAGCAAAAACAACAACGAAATGGCAATCAAGGGAATCACAGACTTTGATATTTTGGGTAGCACACATAGGGAGGTGTGAAAGCTTGTTTTGAAGCAGACGCCTTGTATACTAGAGTTGGAAGTCTCGTGCCTCAAAGGGGATTACCTAATTGGAAGCCCAGACCTCCGGGCCTTCTCAGACAAAATAAAATGACTTGGTTGATCCCACCATTTGACTGCAGAAACATTTTTGTTTTGCATTTTGCACTTTCTTCCACTCAGATACAGCCCACTTGAATTATAATTCAACTTTCCTCAGAGTTTCATTTAATAGCCCCTTTCAACTCATAAGTATGTCTGTGGGATACATTAAAATACTTAGGTAACTGAATACGTGACATAGAGTGTTTAACCCAAACTGCCAACCTAACAAAATTACAAGTTAAATATTGTTTTGAGGCACTAAGGTATAGGGTGATTTGCTATGCAAAAAAAATCTGATCGAGATTCTAACTAAAGTAAAGCCAAAGCAAACACAGTTGGTGTCAAAGCTTCAAGTTAACAATTCTGAATACAACTAGCGATGTTTGCCTTCAGTACGGTGAGCCCAAACCTCCTGCAATACAATCCCAGGTTACAGTTCTGTGAGTCATACACAGTGCAACTTGCCAGGTCACAGCACTTACCTAGCACTATGGAAGATTCCCACAGGGGAAAATTATGTCATGCAAATTATAGATGCATAGTTTAGATTGGTTTTCAAAAAAAAAATCTATTTCAAAGCCCAGGCATATTCAAATTGCAGCAGATATGTGTTTGTTGTAGCTTATAAAGAGAACTTATTTTCTGCTGGTATGGTGACCAGCAGCAGTTGCCATCTCTCAAAAGACTCAAAATACTGGCATTGATATACAGTAAAATATTGTTCTCAAGGACTCAGGCTTAATGAAAGTGTCATCAATACACACAATACACACACACACACACACACACACACACACACCAATGTGTAGTAAGAAATATCATGTAGAGTATATGGTTCTCATCACAGGTGGAGAGTTTTGAGGCTGGGGGTATAATTCAATGGTAGAGCCTTTACTGAGAATGTGCAAAGCCCTGGATTCAATCCTTATGTATCAATATGATTCTTGTGATACTTTCTACTTTACTCAATGCTCTAGCCACATAAGAGTGTATAATCAACCATGAGCTGTAGAAACTGACCCCACTACAGAACTTGAGCAGTCTAAGCCTGGTGACCAGATTGATTTCCAAAGGAAGAAGTCTGAAGACCCTCTCTGGTCCACTCCCCAGCTACCTTCTAAGTAGCAGTCGAGTACTTAAGTGATTGGCAATATCCTTGGGCACTGAAGAACAATTTCTAGTGTATGGAGCCTTGAAAATATATAAGCAATACCACATAGATAGGAAGTCTCTATTCTGGTCTGGTAGCTATGATTATTTTTCTTGCTTGAACAGCAAATTTAGAAAGTTGATTTTTGGCTTAAGGGAATACTCATCCTTTTTCAGTTTTGAGTTCTAACCTTAATGATCAAAACTAGATCAGTAGAGTGCTGAACTAAGGTTTGGGGCTAATGTCCAACTTAATAAAATATATGTGCTTCATGTATTACCCTTTGGGCACATGTATCCTTTGTGGAATAAAAATGGATGGCAGGGATAACACAGGACTCAAATATTCTCTGGGCTGGTAATCACCATGATTTATCCCTTAACAGCATCTGGAACGCATCTTCATCTCTAACACACCTTGATCTAAGAAGGCAAGAGCAACTACTTTCCCCTGGCATTGATTTTGGAAAATAAGGTTACAGAGAGTAGACAGCCCTCATACTTGAATCACTGTGATAGACTACTAGGAAGTAATCCTGTGTGTACCTGACAGGTGTCAGTTTTCATGAAAACATGACAGTTAAGAAGCTACGATTGACTTGACCATGATTTGAACCTGGCAAGAGCAACAAGGATCCACATAAGCTAAGTCTCTTTTGTATAAATAAAATAACAGTGTCTCATACATGTGGTCTATTCGATCATAAAGTCCATGTACTCTGGTCGTCAACAAGATGGCAAAGTCAGATTGTTCTTCTTTTAAACTATGCTCAGAGGCATGGAAAAACTGACAGTGCAATAAAATCCTAGGGTGTCACAATATAGTCTCTTTCCCCAGAAGATGTTCTCATGTTGGTTTTAATTTGGACATTGTATAAACCATAGCTTACATATTTCTTAAGAGCAGGTAAAGAACGAACCACTAGAGAACTGCAAGGACTAGCTGATTGACAACAAACAAACTCTTTATAACTGCTTCTTGACCAAGAATCTTAGCCAAGTGTCTAGTTATGCTTGTGGATTTCAGAGTTTAAGAGCAACCACTGAAAGCAGGGACAGAGAGTTCACTCACAAAATGGACTGAGCACTTTTCATGGATTGAGATGGAGAAGAAAACTTAATGAAAGAATAAATAACTCAGACTTTGTTTATCATGAAGCCTGTAGATGATCAATTATTTTTTTAAAAAATGAATTTTTAAAAATCTCAAATTGTTCTCTACAACAGGAGAGACTCCCATGAAGCCTTTTGAAAGAGATCATCATGCAGCTCAGCTTTCTGTCAGATTCCATGCTAAGCCAGCTAAACTTACCTGCATTGTTAGCACTAGAGCAGCCAACCACCTGCTTGCCACCCTTTGGCAATTCAGGAACAGCCCATGCATGACAAACAGCCTGAATCACAGGAGGCAAAGCTCTGTGTGCTTCAGTGTCTGCGCAGATCTGAGGAGTTGCTCACACAGTATAGCAGGCCAAGATCTGAGCCACCACAACATTTTTATTTGAGATTTTGATAGCTGTTTGTATGTGCTGAAAACCAAAATGACATCTTTTTAAAGCTTGTCCATAAGTAAACATAGATGTCTTTTATAGTGGAATAAAACACGTGGGGAAAAAAAGAATAAATAAGATCCAAAGCAAGAAAGACAGTAAATAATGGCTAGGAAGTGAAACGCCTTTGCTCTGAGAGTTGAGTTGGCCTAGAAACACTTAAAGACCCTTGATTAGCAAGCAGTAGCTACAGGATATATTAAATAAACAAACACACTTGTCCAGGGGATGTTTTAGTTTTAGAAATTATAAGAGACAGAAATGAAAAGAATTAGGAAATGGAGAAAAAGAGAAAAGTTTGGGATCTTAGAAACCAGAAAAGACATATAAAAAGACTTATTGATATACCCACAATGATATACTCAAATCTCAAACTTAATTGTAATTAATGAAGACCATCTACTCAATTGTAAACAATGCAGATAACAGATGCTGGAAAGCAGTGGGTGGAATACCATGGAAATCTTAGTAAAAGAAAGACTAATGGTTCTATTTTAGCAAGTCTCGTTGCCAACACAAAACTAAACAGCCAGCACATAAAAATAGCACTTGGGAACTTTCAGTTTACTTCATAAGTCTAACGGGAGTACCAGAGTCATTGATGGTGATTAGTAATATACCAAATAGTCTAGTAAAGCTAGGCCTTATGGAAAGACCTTGTTCTGTCTTGGATATGTCAAACAGGCTTTGTCTTCTGAAGGAGACACATTAATTAATGTGAGTTAAAGAGTTGGATATGATTAGTGCTTAGTATCCACATATTATAGATGTACAGAGACCCTCAAAAGCAGCCCATATTATTTACTAGTCTAGCATATTATTAAATTCTAACATTTATATAACAGTGAAAACAGAGGTACAAAAGGCAGGTCTTATAGTAAATATGGAAAGCAAGGTTTAAAGCTAATTTAAAAGTTTAAGTTGGATCTGACTACAGTAGCCTAGATAATTTTCCCAACAGAAAGGCAAATGTTTGATTCACTAGACTAATGGTTAAAAAAATATCAAGTGTCACAAGAATTCTATACTGCCTATACACCATGCCACAATTTAAAAAACAAACAAACAAACAAACAAACAAAAAGGTCAAGTCGTCCAAACAGTAACCGGCCCAACTTGAGACCCATCCCATGGGAAAACACCAATCCCTGACACTATCAATGATACTCTGTTATGCTTGCAGACAGGATCTTAGCATAACTACCCTCTAAGAGGCTCCACCCAGCAACTGTCTAAGACAGATGCAGATACCCACAGCCAAATGCGGTACAGAGCTTGGGGACCCTTATGCAAGAGTTGGGGAAAGGATTGAAGGCCCTGAAAGGGATAGGAACTCAACTGGAAGACCAACAGACTAACCTGGACTCTTTGGGCTCCCAGAGACTGAACCACCAACCAAAGAGCATACATAGGCTGAACCAAGGCACATATGTAGCAGATGTACAGCTCAGTCCCCATGTGGTCACCCAACAACTAGAGCAGGGGATCTCCCTAAAGTTTGTCTGTGGAATGCATTCCCCAACAAGGCTGCCTTGCCTGGCCTCAGTGGGGGACGATGCACCTAACCCTGCAGAGACTTGATGCACCAGAGTGGGGGAATACCCAAGGTGGCCACCACCCTCTCAGAGGAGAAGGGGAGGGGCAATGGAAGGAAGGACTCTGTGAGGGAGGGACAGGAGGCAGTGATTGGGCTGTAAAATATAAAAATAAATAAATAAATGTAATTAATAATTAATAATAATTAGACTGGCCATGTTCTTTCTAAGAACTAGATCTGAACCATTTGCAATTTATCATCTCACCAAATTTCTGCTCTGAAGACTACAAGGACACAAGTGGAGTTCAAGATGGAAAATTATCTGCTGTTTCTCACTTCTATAAAATTGTCAAAAAATAATAATAATAAATAATGTGTTTTCTCTCAAAATTATCTCAAAAAAAGTCCAAGTCCTGGTCCAACACACCACTGGTACTGGAAAAGAGTGCCACTAGCACAGAAAAATACTTTGAGACTGGACACCAGCTTTGGCCTCACCAAACTCATGGGTATCTTGTAACCTGTACCAAATAATTTCCAATATTGCAGGTATAGATGATATGACAATGTTTTGTCAATAGAGAGAAAGTAGTACCCAATGTTGTATCTGTGCCAATGCCGCCATACTGTCAATGAACTCTTCTCAGAGTGTGGTGATTGTAAGAACAGATCTGTGATTCATTATCTGCTCATTACGTTCCTTATCCTTCCAGCTTTTCATGAATTCACTGAGGGCAAGGAAGAGCTATCTTGGCAAGATGTCTTACTGTGAGTTTCCTGGGATGCAATTCTAAGGACAACAATTCTGACCCCAGTACATGTCTTTAAGAACTGACCCCAGAGCCAATTGTGGTGAACCAGAAGGGCCGTAAGTTGCAGGCAAGCCTGAGCTGCATATGCAACTTCAGTCAAAGAAGGAGGGATAGAAAGAGAAAGCTGACCTGGGAAAACACCGTGAGGAGTAGGGAAGTGATAAATGATACAACAAAACAGTAATCTGATAGCAATTTGAGGTTTTCAGGAGCCAGTAAAAAACACCCGGAGAGAAAGTAATATGGGCTTTAGTATTAATTGTGGGCCTGGACACCAGGCAAGGAAACCTAAGTACTTCTAAGAGGAGGAACAATTTAGACCACAAGGACAAACCTTGGACAAAACTTGGGGAAATGGCATTTTGTTTCAGCAATAGTGGCTAATTCTACCAGTTAAACAGAGGATTTTTTTCTTTCAAACCAAAACATGTATCGTCGCTAGCAATGTAGCCGCAAATATTCTATTCAATAAACTGTCATATATAGAGGGTCTCAAAGTATAAATTTTCATGAACATTCTTTAATAGAAAAAAAAATAGAATCTAAAGAGTGAGGATGAGAAAGCAATGACTGAGCACCACTGTACGTAAGGCAATTAGGCCAGAGCTTAAGATGGCCACTTTATGAGGGGCCATATAGAAACCTTGCTGTTTTGGGGGACCTCATCAGCCCTGTCTTCAGGATAGAACTGTTGAGTGAAGGAGACTCCTAAGGGGTCCATGCTTCTCCACCCCCCTTACCCCCTGCACACTTCCGTATAAAGAATTGGGTTGTCAACCAATTAGGATGCTGTTGCTAGAGAATGGAGCGGGGGTGGAGTCATTGTGCTCTTATAAAATTCCATGAGCATCCATGGCATACTGTTCTGCTTCTCCTGGCTTTCAAGCAGCTGATGTGGCAAACTGTCTCTGTGTCTTTCTCTCTGGAACATGGCAGACAGCAACAGGCCTCTTGTTTGAAATGTTATTTCTCTACTGGAATTTTAAAATCGTCCATGATAGTTTGGTTTCTCTGTAAACTTAACAACTAAAAGGGGTCTTACAATGCCCTCAATGTGACAATATTTAGATTATCATCTGGTGATCGCTGTATAGGTGGCCTTCTAAGTTCAGTAATGCAATTGCCTATCTTTAAATACAAAAGACATGCTTCACCATGTATAGTGTGTGGTTTGTGACTCTTACATAAAAACCATTTCACAAGTTTCTAAGGATGATGTCTCAGGATTTCATTGACAGTCTTCGAGAGCTGGATGGCGCAACTCATGCTATGGACCAAGAAAATTGCCTCATGATAATACTTGAAGGACTTACCTGCAAATTTTCTTCCTTACAGCAGACACATACAGCATATACATTAACCACTTTGGGTCAACAGAGAAAGAATAAGATGTAAAGATATTTCAAACTGCCCATGTTCCAGTCCTTCATCTTCACCCTCCCAGCAAACAAACAAACAAAGGTTTCTCTAACACAAAGAGAATTGGGGGCATCAAGTGAACTTCCAGGTATCATTTTCTCCAGCTCTGGTGACAGACGGGAGCTTTTCAACTCATTTGAGTGGAAAAATCCTAAAATCTGATTTGAAGCTTAATTGCTCTGGATTGTAGTTTGTAGGTCATAGCACAAGTTGGTGAAAGAGTAATGTAGCCATTTCCATTTGTTCCAGGGCCATGTGGCTGAAGACAATAGAATCTAAAGTAGGTGTGACATGTGTCACTTCCGGGCAGTAAAGAGCTTGTATGAAATTCTCAGGTCTCTTATCCTTCTACAGTGACAGATGAAAAGGCTGTGTGTCCCAGATAGATAAACTTTAAAACAGCAGAACTTCAGTTCAGCGTAGACCCTTAAGTGACTGTGTGGGGCACGTTCCTTTCCATCCAATTCTTTTGACCTGAATGGGATTTATAGTGTGAGCAAGAAACAAATGATTGGTTTTCAAAACCCCTGATGCTCTGAGCTTGCTATGTGAACATGAATGTATCCTTAATGAAAACAGCTTCCTGTCTTCTGCAATGCACAGCACTTATGTCATCATCTTTTTTAGTTGTAACTAGATCTATATGTTACACCTAGAGTCCTCTGTATTGGCTCTATGGGACAGATGATCATGAACCAATCAGCGAGCAAAGTTTTACCTTTAACCCCAAATACATAGCAGTGGGCAATACAATTCAGTAAACACAATTGCTTTCTACTGTACAAAAAACAGGAAATAATTACATTTCTTATAGACAGTCCTTTATTATATTTTCCCACTTGAATATTTAGAGAATAATTTAAATGTAACGCATACTGACAGCAAGCACAGTATCAAATATTAGGGTTTATTTGTAAGATTTTTCTTTTCTCACCCTTTATTTCCTTAGGAAAAAGTATTCAGATGACCTCAAAGAAACAATTATTATGCTAATCACAGTATGCAGTAACACACACAAGCCCAGACTCAATAGAAAAGAAAGCAACAAAGAAGTGAAAAAGTCTTTCTCCTCAAATCATTTTAATTCATTTTTCCACAGCCATATAAATTTAAAGTCTGAAACAACAATAATACAGCTATAGAATCTAGGTTTTCTTTCAAAGCAGCGGCATATAAAACATAGAAAAGCTAAAACCTCAGCACAAGCTTCAAAAAAACAAGGACTGAGAGGAATTTGATGAAGACATGAAATGCACAAAATACAGTACACAAAATACTAGAATGCATAAAATAGAAAGCTACACATTTCAGGTAGAAAGCATTGTAAAATATAGAAAATATGCAAGAAATCAAAACCTTAGAGTACCATGAATACACTGGAACTGGTAATTAGCATTTGAAGATGGGAACAAGAAAATAGCAGTTTCCCATTTAAAACTTTATTTCTAGGCTTTAGGATTTCACCTTCTTGACATCCTTCTTTCCAGAGCTCTCAGTAGCTGACTCTGCTTTTCTTTTCTGTGACTAAAATGGAAACAGATTTAATGTTCTGCTCCAATATGCACACTTTTAAATGGCCCAACAATGTTAAATCTAGGATGTAAATGCATTAAAAATTTTAACATGAATATTCACTTCAATGTTAGACTCACAGTTAATGCTCTATATAGCCCAACAAACTATATAACCCAATGTAAAATAACTTTGAAAGGTGTTTCTTTTTATGAAAAGACATAAAATATCCATCAAAAATAGTCATCAAGTATCTACTTACACATGGCTTATAAATGTACTTTTATCTTAAAGAACTACTTAATATTTAAAGTTTCTGGAGAAATTTTTTATTTATGGGTGTTATTTTATAACATTACGATAAATGTTAACACACCATATTTCATATTGTCTATGATGCACATTTCTTTTCCCCATTAGCATCTCTGACATCAGGATGTATCTTACAACTGATAACAGATGATGCTTGGCATCATATCTCTCTTAGTGGCACAAAAAACGTTGTGTCTTACACAACAGAAAGTATCTCAGATGTGATGAAATATGGTGGACTACTTAACACACTCAAACAGAATACTTTGAATCATAGATGTACACAGCAACCCAACAGGATTAAAATCACATTTTTATCCAGCAGTTAACGTATTGCCAAACAGGCTATCTTGTCTGCTCAGGGTTCCAATTTGTACACACAGTTCCACAAAGATCAAACAACTTATTTGATCAAGTCAGAACTCCAGGTTTCAGTCTTCACACCATCCCATCCCTACTGTAACCTTTTGCTGCCCCCACGGCGACCTAGTCTCAGTTCATAGAATCTCACTTGCACTATGCCTCTGCTTAAATTTGCGAGGAATTTCTTAAATACTGAGTCTTGTAACAAGGGAATTTCTAACCACATGTTCTTCAAAGAAAAAAGAAGTATGTTTATGATGTGATTCTTCTTCCATCTAAAACAAATTACCATTTCATAAAACCCAGCATTAAACATAGTATAAACATTTGTAATTATGTAAAAAAAAATGAGATCTACCTAAAAGTTAGGAAAATGCTGAAAATTTTACCATTGGAGTTTTAGTTGCCCGTTTCTTCTTTTCTGCTCTCTCTCTTTCCTCAATTTCCATATTTTCTTTTTCAATTAATGAAATCAAAGTATTACAGCGTCTCTGAAATTCCTAAATGAAATAATACAGAACTTAATTTCTAAAACATATCCTTTTAAGATCTTTTAAGATAAGATACTTCTTTAGCTGTATCATTTCTGTAAAAGTGACTTTCCAAAGTTTCTGTTTTTTCTCTGTCCTCCGATCAAACCAGTATTCTTCAGAACTCCATTCATATAGGCTATTAATAGGTCCCAGTAAGACAGAGGTGGAATAATTATCTTTTGACAGATAACAAGTTAAAGAAGCTGGTCTGTTATACCATAGAACACTACTCAACAATAAAATGGAAGGAACTATGTATAAATAAAAAATCTGTCCATAGAATTATGCTGAGTGAAAACTCCAATCACAAAGGTTATGCCTAGTATGCTTCCATTTATATAACATGTTTTTGAGGCATGATGTCACTCTTTAGTCCATGCTAAACTAGAATTCAGTATGTGGTCAGGCTAGCTTTAAGTGTGCAGCAATCCTTCTGTCTTGGCCTCCCAGATGCTGTGTTAACAGGTATGGGCCACTATGTATGGCTACATCATTAAAGGAAAGAATTAGAGAATAGAACAGAACAATCTATGTCCGATGCTAAGAGAAGAAGAATGTATGTAGCTAGAGGTAGTACAACTGATTTGTGGAAACAATGGTTTCCATATGTCTACAAATGGCAACATTCCATGAGAACACACACACACACACACCACAATGCCTATACAAATGTTATCTCAACAAGTTCTGTGGATTATACTAATACGAATTTTCATATTGCAATATTACATTATAGCTACTCAACTTGTATCCATCGGGACTGAGCTCCACAACTCTGTATTTTGATTGGTTGTGGTTTGCTAAAACAGATTTCATTACAGGACTTTATGGAACTGTTCAGTCCCTAATGATCACTATGAACCACCAGGAAGGGGATATAAGATGCAACTGTTCCCAAAGCTACTTAGCCAACAGAAGTCTCAGTATACATCTTATGGGATTTAAGTTCTGGGAATTAGAGATGAACTTGCTAATTCAGAGTAAATACTATCTGAAAAGATTTTTGCATTAACCTTGCCACTACTACATTTTACTGCCAGCAATCAGTGCATCCAAACGATAAACAGACTTTATGAATGTATGGTGAGCATTAAAGATATGATTCATTAGTATGGAAACTCATTTATTATTAACCCTGTACACTTTGCTGTGTTTACAGGTAAATAATGGATTAATACCAAAGGAAAAATAATGTTTAAATATATGACTTCTTTTTTGTATAAGAAGAAAATGCCTGACAAAACATAAAACAGTTAAACAATGAAATCAAAAAATATTTTTCTAACAATTAAGAACAAACTCAAGAAAAAGAAAAATAATCAAAGTATAAGAATAGAAAATTCAGCAAACTTTCAAAGAATTTTTAAGGATTTATTTTTAATTTATACCTATGAGTGTTTTCATGCATGTATGTCTGAGCACAACATGTGTACCTGATACCCACAGAGGCCAGAAGAAAGCATCAAATCAATTGGAACTTGAGTTATAGAGAGTTGTGAACCACCATGTTCTTCCTCTGGAAGAACATCCAGTATTCTTACACACTGAGTCATCTTACCATGCTTGGTACAAGAATTTCTTTTAAGTTTCAAGAGCTAAGGATATAGTTCAGTGATAAAGCACTTGGGCAACCTGTCTACCAATATATATATGTGTGCCCGCGCATGTGTGCGCATGCGCGCGCGCACACACACACACACACACACACAATTTGTTTTCTGAAACCAAGGCTCAAAGAAATGGGAAGGAAAACAAAGCCATTTCTATGACATTAGTAGTGATGTGCCCATGCTTTGTGCACACATGAGTGCAGTGTGTACTTGGTTGCAGTAAGATGTAAATGAGAACTTCAATTCACTGATGTTGGCTGGCAATATTACTTGTTATAAACTAAACTTTCTCCAAAAAATAAATAGTTAAAGTGCTAATTGTCATATTTAGAAGATCCATGAGGTCCAATGCTGTCTTCTGACTCTATTTAGAGAAGCATAATTTACAGGATTAGTTAAGGTAAAATGAGTCAAAAGGGGTAGGGTACTAACCCTCTAATCACCTTTTCATCATGTACAAAAGGTGGCCATCTACCCACTAGATTACCCTTGTTGGCACCTTAATCTTGGATTCAGTCTCCAGAACAAGACAGCAAAAAAGAAGTGTTGTCTACCTAATCAAGTCTGGGGTTCTTTGTTACAGCACTAAGCAGCAAACTAATACACTACCCTTCAAGAAAATGAATTACAAATAGCAAAGAAACATTTCTAAAATTTAACATCCTGTGACTTAATAATCCCATTCTTAGACACTTTCTATAATAAGGAGATACATAAAATGTTTCAAGGAAGTATTTAGAACACGGATAGCAGGAAAACTACTGAACTAGCTCTTGAAACAAAATTTTGCTACTTGATAATAAAGATGCAGACACTGGAAGTAGCTGAAAGAACACTAACTAGTGCTGAAAGTAGGATCGGAGGTGGATTTTTCTTTAAACAATGGGGTCTGTTTATTCTGTAGAGGATGCATTTACACCAAATTTCTAAAGGCACCTTTGCCACAGCAACTCACGTCCACATTCCCAACTTATCTAAAATGATCATTTAGGCCTTGAGAAAATGTATAAAGTTGTAATAAATGGCAAAAAATACTTTTAAAACACAGTTTTAACTTTCTAAGTAAAATCTATAAAACTGTCACAGGACATAGGGAATGTTGAAATTGAATATATTATCAACTAAGCAAAAATTTTTCTACTCTCTAATTCAAGCCCCAAAAGAAACAAAAAGACAAGAGATATCAGCTAGAAAGATAATACAAATTAACAAAATTGTGTCTTCCAATTAAAAACAAAAACAACTTTATGTACCACCAGAATTTTCAAGTTGCGTGGACATCCATAATTATCCAAGGTTAGATAAACTGATAACCATAATACTGTAATTTTGATTACTTACCAAAGTAATGATAATACATTAAGTATTCAGACCAAATATTCATCATAGTTTCATTCAATAATACATACACATACAAATTAAACAGCATGTTATTCAATTTATCTATTATAAAAAGGGCTAAGTTGACCCTGATGAGATCTGATCCTTAGTTTCTAGGGAGACTACATAGATTCTTTATAAAAAGCTGATTCTTGAATCATTAAGCTATACCCTCTGGCTATTATTATTCTCAATAAGTAATAGTTGCCTGTGACTGCAGATATCTTTAGATACATATTCATGGTTCTGATGAATGATTCAGGGGCAAATACTAATACTTTCAGACAGTCTTAAATGCAAGAAGATAGGATATTTCAAAATGATTCAAAATAGACTGCACAAATTGATTCTCACCATGATTTCTTTGAATCTGTCACTAAGTACTCCAAAACAAAAAAACAAAAACAAACAAACAAACAAACAAAAAACCCCTCTTCAGAAAGGCAACAAAGAAAGGACAAGCACTTTTGTTCTCCTCAGTTTCTCTGTTTCTTGTCTTCCTATTTTTCTGAGGTTAAGGGAAAGGTTCATAGACTGTCAAACAACTTCTATAATTCTGTAGTCTAATTATCTCTTTCACCGATTCCCCACTCTTGATTTAGGAATGAATTTGGAAGAAGGAAAAATAACACAGGGGAGTCAGAAAAGAGATGCCAAAGCAATTAAGGGCGACAGAAGACAATAAAAAACAACAAATTGAAAAACTGTTCTGCTGGGTTGGAAGCTGTGGGAAATGGTTTAAGAATTCTGTGTTCACATGTGTGGGAAACTCAAAAAGGCAAACAAACTTCTCAAAGCTGTTAGCATTCTAATGGAGACTGGAAGTCTCCATGGCAAGATTCAATGTCAGCATGCCCCAAATCTATTTTTCTGGCACAAAACATTTTTCTGGTTCTGAAATAATGTTTAGTAGAAGCAAACTCGGCAAATCATGCACAAAGTAATAGCAATGGCTAAGGCTAAATTATATACAGCTCAGGAAATAAAAAGAATTAAAGGTTTATACATAATTTCACTAACAAAGAAAGCACTGTGACAAATTTTTAGCAGGATGGGAGACACAAATTATATGCATTTTATGTTCAGAAACTCCTTTGTACAGATTAGTATTTCATAAAAATCTCAGACTCAAAATTAGGAAGAGGTTAACATTAAAAATTATTCAAGTTGATGCAGGAATCCTTAACACTAGATTCTTGCTAATAAGTCATGCAGCCTGGCCATCTATCTGATTCCCTCCAATGTCAAATTATTTGCTACCCTCTAAGCCTTGCTATTTCAACTCTGAACAAATTGAACACTT
The DNA here is from genome assembly GCA_019843965.1 of Rhynchomys soricoides. Classification (NCBI taxonomy): domain Eukaryota; kingdom Metazoa; phylum Chordata; class Mammalia; order Rodentia; family Muridae; genus Rhynchomys; species Rhynchomys soricoides. Next base: position 1,577,293 of record JADRCH010007469.1, read on the forward strand.
TTCCTTCTTCAACACTGCTATTTGTTACCTTATGATATCTAACAACTGGTTCCATATCTAACATGTATAGTCAAAGAGAACAAGCTAATTTCCTCTCAACCTAACAATCCTGTGTTTTACGAGGATGTGGAAAAGAAGAACACTCCTCAATTGCTGGTGGGATTGCAAGCTGATACAACCTCTCTGGAAATCAGTCTGGTGGACCCTCAGAAAATTGGACATAGTATTACCTGAGGACCCAGCTATACCACTCCTGGGCATATACCCAGAAGATGCTCCAACATGTAACAAGAACATATGCTCCACTATGTTCATAGCAGCCTTATTTATAATAGTGAGAAACTGGAAACAACCCAGATGTCCCTCAACAGAGGAATGGATACAGAAAATGTGGTATATTTACACAATGGAATACTACTCAGCTATTAAAAACAATGACTTCATGAAATTTGCAGACAAATGGATGGAACTTGAAAATATCATCCTGAGTGAGGTAACTCAGTCACAAACGAACGAACATGGTATGTACTCACTGATAAGTGGATATTAGCCCAAAAGCTCCAAATATCCAAGATACAATTCACAGACCACATGAAGCTCAAGAAAAAGAAAGATCAAAGTGTGGGTGATTTGGTCCTTCTTAGAAGGGGAAACAAGATACTCATGGGAGCAAATATGGAGACAAAGTGTGGAGCAGAGACTGAAGGAAAGGTCATCCAGAGACTGCCCCACCTGGGGATCCATCCCATATACAGTCACCAAAAACAGACAGTATTGTAGATGCCAAGAAGTGCATGCTGACAGGAGCCTGAAATAGCTATCTTTTGCGAGGCTCTGCCAGAGTCTGACATATATAGAGGCAGATGCCTGCGGTCAACCATTGGACTGAGCACAGGGTCCCCAATGGAGGAGTTAGAGAAAGGACAAAGGAGCTGAAGGGGTTTGCAACCCCATAGGATGAACAGTAATATCAATCAACCAGAGCTCCCAGGGACTAAACCACAAACCAAGAAGTACATGGAGGGACCCATGGCTCCAGCTGCATATGTAGCAGAGGATGGCCTTGTCGGGCATCAATGGGAGGAGAGGCCCTTGGTCCCTTGAAGGCTCAATGGATGCCCCAGTGTAGGGGAATGTGAGGACAGGGAGGCAGGAGTGGGTGGGTGGGGGCACACTCTCATAGAAGCAGGGGGAAGGGATGGGATAGGAGGTTTCTGGGGTGGAAATTGGGAGAGAGGATAACATTTGAAATGTAAATAAATAAAATACCCAATAAAAAATAAAATAAAATTTAAAGCTGAAAAAAGACAGCTCCCTCAACCAGAATCATCTCTAGAACCACAAATAACCCATGTTTAGAGCAAATATCCTCTCTTTACCCATCCTTCATGTAAAACGTTTCTTGGAATATGTGTAACACATAAATCTACTTGTGATGGTTAATCTTGACTCTTAACTTGATGGAGTTGAGAAACTTGCAGATTGGTTGAGCACAGCCATCCATCTAACTTTGAGGGTGTTCTTGGAGAGGATTAAACAGGAAAGCCTGACCTGAATATGCATACAACTATTCCATATGCTGGGGGTCGAGATGGAATGAAATGGGGAGAGGGAGAAATCTGCAGGACATTTTCTGGATTAATAATCAACATGAAAGTGCCCAGCACACTGTAGGGCAGCAGTTCTCAACTTGAAGGTCATGATCCCTTTGGTGGTTGCATATCAGATATCCACTAATGCAGACATTACCTCTATTTTTGCTTCCTGGCCATAAAAAAGAAGTTACTCTGCTCCACCACATCCTACCTACCTTTATGGGATGAAACCTCTGAAACTGTTCCCGTCTAATATATATCTTCCCTTTCTTGTTTTTCTCATGAATTTATTATCACAATGAAAAGTATAGCTGAGACATGTAGTCATGCTGGTGATGTGCCTCAGACACCTTTAGAGACAGCTTATTGGAGGAATTTGGAAACATTGAAAGAAGTTGGGTAAAGAAGAACACTAGAAGGAGAGAATCATGGATGATTCTGCTGGGAGTTCCGAAGACCAGAATGCCAGTAAAAGCATAAAGAGAATAAAGATTGTGCTCATAGGTTTCAGATGGGAATGGGGATTCTATTAAAACTTGGAATAGATGTCATGTATTATACATGGTAAAGACCTTACGTACACTGTGTTATTTCTCCCAAAACTTTCAGTAAAGGTTAACTTATCTGTGGAAAAAAAATTCAATGCAGCATAACATGATACTACTGTCTGGGTTTTTTTGTTTGTTTGTTTGGTTGGTTGGTTGGTTGGTTGGTTGGTTTTATTTGCAAAACTTAAATTGGGAACTGCGAACATAAAAAGAGTGGTACCCTGGTGATTTTTTTTTTTTAATCAATTTGACACAAACTGTAGTTATATGGGAAGAGGAACCTCAATTAAGGAAATGCCAGCCGGGCAGTGGTGGTGCACACCTTTCATCCCAGCACTTGGGAGGCAGAGGCAGGCAGATTTCTGAGTTCGAGGCCAGCCTGGTCTACAGAGTGAGTTCCAGGACAGCCAGGGCTATACAGAGAAACCCTGTCTCGAAAAACCAAAAAAAAAAAAAGAAAGAAAGAAAACTAAATGCCTTCATCAGATTGTCTGTAGGCATGTTCCAGGACATTTTCTTGATTAATAATGGACATGAAAAAGTCCAGCACACTGTAGGGCATCAGTTCTCAACTTGAGGGTTATGACTCATTTGGTGGTTGTGAATCAGATATCCTGCATACCAGATATTTACATTAAAATTCATAACAGTAGCAAAATTAGTTATGACATAGCAACAAAAATAATTTTATGGTTGGGGGGTCACCACAACATGAAAATCAGTATTAAACTGCATTAGGAAGATTAAGAACATCTGCTGTAGGGGGTTCCCTGGGCAGGTGGTCCTCGGTTTTAGTACAAAGCAGCTGAAAAACCCACAGTGAGCAAGCCAATAAACAGTGTTCTGTGTTTCAGTTCCTGCCTCCAGGTTCATGCCTTGAGTTGGCGACTAGAATTGGTGGTGAATATTTTCAATTTTGCAAAAGATACAGTCTCCTTCACACTATTCATCTCTTCCATTGCAACTTGTAGCTAGTCACTGAAAATAGGCAACTGTGCACGAACTGTGTTCAAATAAAATCATAAGCACAAATACTAACCCTGGGATTTTTATTATAATTTTCACATATTAAAATGTTTTCTTTATAAAATTGTAAAGATAATTCTTAACCTGTATGACGTATGAAACATGTAGTGGAATTCAGTTTGTCTGTTAGGGTTGAAAGCCAAAAATGAATGAGCAACGAACCAAAGGAAGTAAAATAAAGAAAATAACTGCACTCTACATGTGTGTCTCTGAATTTGTACATGAAATTCTGTAAGGTCAGAATTTTGTTCTAGGATTTTCAGTATAAAAAAAAATGGGTGTATTTTCTCCTTTGTTCTTTTTATTTTGTATTTTATTTGTTATTTTGTTCTTTTATGTACTTCCTATGTATTACCCCCTAAAAAAAAACTATTTATTTGAAATAAATATCTTCATCTGGAAATCCTGCAATATATTTCCCAGATTTGAAAACACTTTTGAACCTCTATAATACTAACAAAAAACAATAGCAGTATATACTAGACACTCATAGTCCAACAATATTGGCAGCTGAATGGAAATTCATGTTCAAATAAAGGTACCCTACATTATCCAAATAAGTTTTGAATGGTGGATGCTTTTATGTAAGTACTGTCACTTAAAAATGTTGTTACTTCATGAAATATTTTATCACGTGCCACCTAGTGATGCACTGGTGTAAATACCCAAAATGATCCATGTTTAGTGCACTAACTGTATTTTTATTTGTCCAAATAGTTTAGGATTGCAAATGAAACAGTGTAGCTACATGTGTAGACACAAATGTTGTTTGCAAGTGATACACAAACATACCAATAAATAAAAGCTACAGAAATTACAGCCAAAAGTCTAGCAGGACACAGGGTCAGAAATAAACTGTAGCATATTGGTGCAACTCTTCAGATTCCATCCAGAATTTGTTCAATTGCAGGGGTTGAGACAAACTGAAGCCCAAATAATCTGTGTTGGTTTATTGACCTAATGCCTACTCTGGGTAAGAGCTTATGCTGATCTCCTTGAATAAAATCAGTGTCACTTCAAGGTTAAAACTGGTAGAAAAAGATGACTCAAGGACAGACAGTAGTACATTGGTCAAAGGGAGCAAAACAAGGTAGGAAACAAGGTAGAAATAAATTTGAGAATTTTTACTCTAACTGGTAAGTGAAATAAACATCTACAGAGCAATGTTTACAATACATAAATTTGATTGGCCTGCTACAATCTGTCATTGACTCTCCTGCTTCCTATACACTAGTGACCCAAATCCAGTCTTCAATGCAGGACTGCAGCTTTCTCCATCACTTGGCTGCTGGTTACATCTTCTACCACTTCTCCATGCATGCATTACTACTTTTGGAATGCATGGGCTTATTTAATCCTTTTGCATAATCTTGCTTCCACAAATTGAAACGTACCTCTTCTATGAAGCTATTTCCCTGATTCCTTTGCCACATAGCAAAGTTAATCACCATCTTCTCTATTCTAAGACATTTTTAAAATTAAGACAGAGAGGGAACATTTTAGTCTTTCAAACACAGGGAAGCAAACAGGTTCCTATGCCTATACTTCTTCCCCATCTGTCCTTTCTCTGTCCTCCTATTCCTGAGAACCTTCTTTCCACTTTTAGGTCACATACAATGCCATACTCAAGAAGAACTCATCAAGCATTTATAGGTTATCAATTTTGCCAGTGTACTGTTAATCCTTCTTATATTTCATTAAGAATGCAATCTCCGAAAATATCAACACTAGATGTTAAATGCAGTTAAGTAATAACATAATATATTAAAGTCATAAGCAGCAAAGCATCACTGTGATTATGGAACAATCAGGAAATTTCTATTTCCCTTTTATTCCTCTAAAATATCTAAAAACAAACATCCTTCTGGCTAGATTGAATATTTAGCAAAGTATTCTGTGCAGAACCAGTAACCTAATTAACATTTACTAGCCACTGTGATAACCATATAAAGTGGGAAGCAAGTTCATAAAAAGCTATAGCAATAATTTCTAGAAAGTAGTTTTTTTCTCCTACAGTTCTAATGAGAAATGTCACTTTATTACTTTTAAATAAGGCACAATTTCATTAATAATAAAGTTGTGATTTGAAAACAAACTAATAACATGAAATTTTTATTACCTAGTATTCAACAGTGTATGATTCTCTGAGATGCTATCGCCAAAACTCATTTAAACTACTACAAAAGACAGGGTAATTGTAATGACTAATTACTAATACTCAGCTTCAACTGTAATGTTCTTGGCCACAGGCAAATCAACACACAGCTTCCTGAGCTGGCTGATGAGGGAAAAAAATGTTCTTCAGCAATTGAAAGATAAAAATTTAATTAATTAATTAACTAAAATTAAGAATGAAAGCCATCCTATAAAGGAAACAATAAACATTTTATCAATGAATGTTTATTTCTGAGAATTAAATTTTACTTTATCTTCTTTAACTACCTAGAAGGAAACTAAGAAATGTTAAAGCACTACTGATTGAAGGTTAGATTATTTTCACATGTGAACTGTCCAATCAACTGACCAATGTGTTATGACCTTTAGAAGTCTCAGATTCTCTTCAACATGCTATGTCCCATCAGTCATAAATGAAGAGAGACGGCAAGAAAATTAATGAGCTAGTGTTGATAAGGGGTCAGCATCCTATAAAAGACACTTTACATGAATACAGCATATTGCCATTTCCTTTCATGCTCATTTCATTTGGAGCCTTTTATTTGGGGTAGCTTTTGAACCACCAAATACTAAGGCCCTATTCTAGGATCCCACAACACCAGGATGAGAGTGGAAGGCAATTCATACACTCTGAGCTTAAAAATCCGAGTTCAGCATATGCTTCCTGCTTGTTTATGGAGTTCAATAGAGGCTGATTACTTACTTAAAGAACACACAATTTCTCGGAGAAAAATTCACAATCTTTTTAGCACAGAGAGATGGAAGTGAATCTTATTTTCTCTTTTGTACAGCCAGCAGTTTTAAATGGAGAAGAGCTTCAAAATCTTCAACCTTTAGCAGAAGCCTTTCAAAGTGTGGCATATTTGAAAGTGGGGATTCATTCCTTTAGACACTTTGTGGGTGTTAGTTAAGTCAGATGTCATGAATTCAGTACTTTGAGATTAGTGCATAAAATATAACTATTAACGTTCTTACATTTTTTTCTAAGAAAGATTTCACACTATTTGTTGATGTGTCTGGGAAAGAAGAATCTTTTAGTAAGCCAAGTTCAATCATTAGAAAGATTTTAATTTAAACACAACTATAGTCACAAAAAGAATCAAATTGCATCCTGTATCTCGAAGATAAGATTTTTTTAATGATTTTCCAATGTTTTTTATTACAGAAATCACAGAAATATAAGTAAAAGTTGTCCACTAGCTAGAAGGGAAATCAAACTTTAGCATAAAAGAAAATTTTACCTAAAAAGCCCTTAAATTAACATATTGAATTATAAAATAAACGACTATATTTTTAAAGAGTCTGTAAAAATTAAAAATTCTACTTTCTAAATGGTAATAAAGGACACAGGCATTTCCAAGTTTAATAGATAAAATACATGTTCACATTTGTAACCACTTATAAAGTTAATATCTGCCTTTGGGCAAAAAGGCTTGGAAAATTTAAATATCTAGAAAAAGAAAAAACATGAAGGTAAATGTCTCGAAAAAATAAGATGGAGGAAAACTAAAATTCTTTACAAAGGAGTTCAGAGACATCTAGTGGTTGTTAATATGTTGGAGCTTTTTTTGCCTCTGTAACTGAGTATTGAAGCTATATAGCTCTATGATCATCACATTACAGTCGAGTCTTTCCTTGCACCCTCAATCTCTTTCATCCTATTGCCTTGGTTTAGTAACTGAAGAAACTAGACCCAACATCAAGCTTTCAACCTTTTAAAAATTAGTAAAATATCGCTGAAATATCACAGAATTCAATAAATGTTTCATCACATAAAAGGGCACATATGTTTGAAAATGTGATTTCTTGGGAAATGCAGTTAAGCTTTTTTTTTCTTTTAGAAATTATTGGTGCTGCCCTAAATTATATCGTTACATTAAAAAAAAAAAAACCCAAGTGGCTAGAAAGCTAACTGTGTAGCTTTGAAAAGAGTTATCTGTTATGCACATTCATGGATACCTCGAATGAGATGACAAACTCACAGTCAAAATAAAATCTCATTTCCAAAATAGAATTTTAAAAAGTAATTCTACATTTCTTTCAATAATCTACTTCAATGATCCGAAGAACCCTGTCAAACAACTGTTCTGTCCCTAAAGCCAATCATGGTCTTCTGTGCTGCAGATTAATTCCCATCTTTTCATTCTTCCGTCAATCCTACTGTAATGTAGTAATGCACACACTTCTCCATGTCCTTTTACATAAATACACCACTTAAATGCCATGCTGAAAATTTCAACTAAAACATTATTCTAACTGGCCTAAGTTTTCACGGACCCTGGATTTAGAAGTACTTGCTAACTCTCCCAAAATTTGTCATCTATATGTTTTATGGTAACAATGTATTTATTAAAGGTTGAACAAATAATATTGCAAAGCCTCTTCCAAAATAATGCCTTCAACAGAACAGCTCTCGGGGCAGTGGTGGCGCACGCCTTTAATCCCAGAACTTGGGAGGCAGAGGCAGGCAGATTTCTGAGTTAGAGGCCAGCCTGGTCTACAGAGTGAGTTCCAGGAAAACCAGGGCTATACAGAGAAACCTTGTCTTGAAAAAACAAAAACAAAAATCAAAAAAAACCAACAACAACAAAAAACACCTCATATTTTCCCTTTTATTCATCAGTGTGAACTGAAGATACAAAATTAATCAGAAAATAATATGAAGCACTTTTTCATACCCCAAAGAACTTTTAGAAAATAAAATATTTATGAGAACTTAAGAAATGGATGCCATTTTACAACTAGTCACAAAACCTCTGCTGGGGTTGTTGGGTTTGGGCTCTCTTTAGTTTTAGGCTATATAACTCTAGTTTTGTTTAAATGACCTTGGCTCATGAAAGAACTTCAGTGACAACCTTAAAAGTGTTTTGGTATGACTCTGAGCATGGTGGGAATTCCTGTAATCCCAGGATTTGTGAGGATAATGTAGAAAGATTTTTAACTCAAGAACAGCCTGGGCTACATAGCAAGTTCCAAGACAGCCTGAGCTACATAGTGAGAACCTGTCAATAAATCTGTTTGTTTGTTTGCTTGCTTGCTTATAAGCTGCATGCATTTGAGTGTCATCATAAACAGAGTTGTTCAGGAGCAGTAAAATTTAGAAAGAACAGAATTCATGTTGGAAAGCTATAGAGGGAATTTCAGAGGCAAGAAATAAGCTAACTTTTACTTAGCTATACTTTCTTATAATGTTCTTAGGAAGACCCAGCTTGGGCTACAACCTCTTTTCACTGAAAATAAATCCTCAAGTCATCTCTATAGCCTCAAATATCACCTGGTTAGTTACAAAGGAAAAATGTACCCTAAAAAGTGGTGAGCCTTGGGAATCACAGCATAAACCAAGTGACCAAATTTAGCATCACAAGTAATGTGATAATCTGACACTGTATTCCTGGTCACATGCTGCAAAAGGAGACATTTGAGGAACTGCCAGAAAGTTTGTTTATGGGATTTTGTACTATTGAATGAATGTTAATGTTTGCATGTGATTGTAGTTATTACATAGAAGGATCTACTTATGAGGTATATAGTCTTTTATTTTGTTATTCATTTCAAAGGTTTATAATTATTTGTATGTATTTGTCGTTCTCTCTGTGTCACATTGTGTGAATGCATGTAGAGAACAGAAGATGTCATTGGAAGCCCCGGAGCTGGCATTGCAGGTGGCTGTGAGCTATTAGGAACTGAATTCAAGTCTGCTGGAAGAGCAGGAATTATTTTTAACAAATGAGTCATCTTTCCATCCTTCCTCATTTTGTTTTCCATGATTTGGGGAGGGGAGGGCATATGTGTGTGTGCCTGTGCAAGCATGTGTGTGCATGTACATGTGCACATATGTGTGCATGCATACATGCATGTGTGTGTGTGTGTGTGTGTGTGTGTTTTATTATAGCGTATGAGTGGGCCCATTGTCTGTGGATGTGCAGTAGAGGCCTGAGGATGATGTTAGGAATCACCCTATATGCTAAAGTATCTACATTGTAGATTCTACAATGAACAGTTTTGTTTTGTGCAACTTACTTTCAAATGGTTCATAAATGTATATACTTACATAAATATATCACATAAACAAATATTTATTAATATAAAATGCAGGTGTGTTTCTGAACATAGATGTTTTGATATTTCTGAAAATAGGCACATTACTTATACTTTGTGCATATGTGTCTATAACTATATATTGAAGGAGATGGGAGAGAAAGTTAATGGAACAAAATGTTAACAATTGGAGGAACAGAGTAAAAGAGAAACTTTGAAATGTGTACTTTTTCAAAATAAGTAAATAAGAAAAGGAATACATACCATGGCAGTTCTCGACTTGATAAACCAGTCAAATCTAAACTGGGGAGCATTCCGTACACACTGCCTTAATTCTTCATATACATTTTCTCTGTCAAAGCCCATTTTGTGTAACATACAGATCAAGAATCTGTCTTCTTCTTCAGTATAGTTCTTTCCTTTACTGGTTCCATACTGAATACGCAACTGATGAAATGGAGCCTTGTATCTTGCAATCTGTAAGTTTCAACAAAAATTTCACTTTTAATGAAATGTGCAATAACAAGTCAAAACTAATCACTACAGCAAATATAATAATCTACTAAGAAACCGAAATAGAATATACTACTTTGGCATCCAGTGCTTTCTTAATACTGATCCTTCGCTGAATTCTTGCTTCTCCACGTTCAATTTGAGCCATAATTTTCTCAATGTCCTGTAATTCATTGCAGCGCTCCCAAAATACAGCTGAAAAGAAAGTGATTACTTTAAATTACTACCATTTAAGCAAATGAATTTGAGGAATTACAGAATGCAGAATTAACAGGCAGATATAGTGTCATCTGTGTGTGTATAGTACATTCAGTTACCAAGTGTTCTTAAGTTACCATTTTACCTAAATATGATACAAAAGAAACCAAAAGCATAAAACGAAACAGATGTGAAATGATGCATATGAATGTAAATATAGCTTTCTAGTAAGCAAAATGAAAATAAAACTTATTACCTTTTTCCTATGAAGTGGCAATTTCTACAGAAACTGTTGGTTATATCTGCAATCATTCACTAATCTTATTATTTCTAGTTACCTACAGTTTCCTAAAAGACGAGAGATTTTAACTGGACACCTACAGAAAGATATTCAAATCCCCAAGTCACCCAACCAAATTTTACCGACGAGCCAAATAATCTGTTGCATTAATATGTCACATCATTTAATTTCAGTGAAAGGCCTTCTAATGACATTTTCTACATACAAAAATTCTTTCATTTTAGAGCATATCAAGAAAGGTATGTTAGCACTTGATGGCTTGCATAAGCACTTATGTTCATTTATGCATTCTCCCAGTTACTCATCCAACACACACACACACACACACACACACACACACACACACACACTCATGCATGTAACTTCTTACATTAAGAAACAATATACTAATGAATATCCAATTTCATATCATTCTTCTCCTACCAATCAATCAAATAAACCCAGTCAATTCTCCCCTGCCTCTGACATGACCTACAATCTGATGAACAACAATTAAACAGTCCTGCCATCTTCCTGGAGTCTGAAGAAAATTCTTCCGAAAGGCTGAACCACTCATACAACACTTGCCTGGACTTAAAGGCCCTGGGCTTGCTCCGTAGAACATGAGGACAGAAGAAAGAAAATTCTTCAGAAAAGCTCACTGTACGTGCCTTTCACACTCATTTCCTGATGCTTGGGTTAGTGACAATTTTAAGGGAACATCTACCATTGCACTAAAACTCCAGCTCAGTGCATCTTTCTTTTTCTCTCTTGTTTTCTTTCTCTCATTCCTTCCTTCTTTATTTCAGAGCAGAAAGTGGAACCTTGGACCTGTGCTGTGATACCTTAGTCCTTATATTTTTAAAACATAATCTCACTATACCCAGGCTGGCCGCAAACATGCTATACAGACTAGACTGCTATCAGTCTCATATTCTCCTACCTCCGACTCCAGACGCTGTGATCCCAGGCATGCATCTCCATACCTGGCTACCTGATGTCTTTTGGAAACACTGTTATAACTTGAAGCTGGACCCACACCCATGCCATGTCTCTTTACATTCTTTGCATTCAACTTTCATGAAAACTTATCTCTCCCATCTATTGTGCCCCAAAAGCTAACATAGCTTTCACCCATAAGATAAGTATTAGTGTCGGGCTCCTGTTCAAGAAAATAAGAGGTTCGTGAATTCAATGTTCTATGAAATAAAGTCCAGACAAAATTAACTTCTAAATTCCCTTTTAGGTATCCACGAGGGTAAAAATAGAGTAGGTAGGTGTTCTCTAATTACAACTGATTTTCTTTAAGTGCTAACTATTACTCTCAATAAACTAAAAGCTAGACCTAGCAATGATTAAACTTTGATTTATTTAGGAGTTTTTTAGTGTTTTCTTTTGGATTTTGCTAATAAACACAAAATTTCAGTCGTTGTATCAAATATCTGGCGGGGAGGGGACAAAGAAATCGTACAACTACTTTTTAACCTTGCATCCTTTTTTATGAAAAATTCTCTCAATTATAAATACCTGATATCCAGACTAAATCTGAAAGGTCTGCCTTTTTAAAATTTAACTACACATAGAAAACAGATAGATTAACCTATTTTAATAAGATTTCTTTCCAGAAGCCTGACAGTTTAGATATGCTCTGACCCAGGAATTAATATTAACTCCACATGCTTCTGTGCTGCTGTTCTGATTCTGATTGAGGCTAAAGACACAGCTGAGTAGAAGAGGGAAATGAACAGATTTAGCCAAGAAATCTTTTTAGATCTATTCTAAATTGCCGTAAGTTAATAGGGCCCGCCACTACCTGATTGAATTCCTTGAGGGCAGTTGAGTCTCTAAATGGACCTGATAAGAACTCTCTACTCCAAAGATGACCTACAATGACTATTTCAAATTGCTAAACCAGAAGCCTCAGGACGAGACGTTAAAAAGACCAAATCAGAGAAATGAAAGAATAAAAAAAAAATGCAGCACCTACTTTTGTGTATGCCTGACTTGGCAACCTTACTTGTCTCCTAGCCAACCATATCATATCTTTGCTTACATCTCATTTCACACAAAAAGTTTTAACATCTCTGAACAAAGACACAACTAAATTAATGACAAAGAAACAGAGCTTGGAGAAGGCTCAGTGATTAAGGGTACTTGTTGCTCTTCTAGAGATCGAACTTTGGTTCTTTGCACCTACATAAGATAGCTCACAACCTGGAGCTCCAGCACCAGAGCATCTGAGGCCTTCTTCTGTTCTCCATAGGCAGCTGTTCATACATAAACTCCATGGATACAAATGCACACATAAAAATAAATAAATCTTTCTGTTTCAAAAGACATGCATACATTTAAATCAAAGTATCCTGTTTGAAGTACCATACAAACCTGAATACTCCATGACCTCTTCAGGGGACTTGCCCTCTACCTCCCGAGCTATATTATCAATGTCATCTCGTCCAAACTTCTCATTAGCTTTAATAAACTGGTTAAAATCTCGCTTAGTCCAGTTTGTGAAACCCTATGAATAAAAATTTAAACATCATCAGTAGATGGCAAATTAATAAATTCACTTACTATCCTACTTATATATGTACAATGACACATGAAAAGCATGCCAGGGCGGGAAGCAGGGAGTGAGGGGGGGAGCACCCTCATAAAGGAGGGGGGAGGAGGGATGGGATACGGGGTTTCCAAAGGGGAGACCTGGAAAGGGGAAAACATTTGAAATGTAAATAAAGAAAATATTCAATAAAAGAAAAAAAGAAAGAAAAGAAATGAACAAAGTCTGGAAGAAAAAGAAAAACAGTTCAAATACTTAATGTGCCCTTTTATAAAGTTCATTTCTTTAATGTGGAATCAAAAGCTGAGTTTGAGTTGTTAAAGAAATAACTGCTTTCTTATTTTAAAGAAAATAGACTTTTCAAGTACTTTAACTGGATTTATAATCCTAAGACATTCCGCATTTCCAGATGCCCACAACATTAAAATACAATTTCAATATAAATTCTAACATAAATGCTTAAGTTCTGATATCCCAGTGTTTCAGTGACTTTTCCCACAGATCTGTTCTCATGTAAATTGAGAGAGAGAGAGAGAGAGAGAGAGAGAGAGGATGTATTGAATTGAAAGAACATTGAAAGAAAATCCAGAAAGGATGCAAGATGTTCTTTCAATCATTCCTGACTACAATGAATAAACTCTGTTCAAAATTGTATTCATAAGGACCAGCAAGATGGAACAGCAGTTGAAAGTGCTTGCCATACCAGCCTGAAAACCTGAGTTCTAGCCCCAGATCCCACTCTGGAAGCCAAGAACTGATTCTCAAAAGTTCTCCTATGACCTATCTGCAGATGCTAAACACGAACACACCTCTTTTCATAATAATAAATAACATGATTTTAAAACTATATTCATAAATAGGACCTCTGTAAATATATTACTCAGGCATCTGAACTTTTTACTAAAATATGTAACAAGTGTTTTAGGTCACTTTGCAATTATTATTCCATCAGTGGTATTGTAGGTCAGTTGGCAGAAACCTTGCCTAGCCCTTGCAAAGCCCTGAGTTCAGTTATAAGCAGCACATAAAACAGACATGGTGGCACATGCCTGTAATTCCAACAGACAGGATATAAAGTCAGGAGGATCAGAAGTTCAAGGTTATCCTCAACTACAGAGTGAATTCAAGGCCATCATGGGAAACAGAAAACTCTTTAAAAAAAAAAAAACTTAGGCATTAAATTTGTAGCATCAGGAAAAGATGGCTTAAATTCAACTCAGAGGGACAAAAAACTTGATTATGCTTCCAATTATAAACTCAATTATCTCAATTGAGATTACATATTCACATTATACTATATATTCAGAATATATAATAAGCAGTGTAGCATTCAAAGGGTACAACTTTATTTTTGTGCTCAGGCAATAAGTTTTGAAATTAAAATAAAAGCAAACATTAATATTTAAATGTTTTAGTCTGTGGTTGTTCTTAAAACTCTGCCAACTGCAGTTATGTTTCACGCTAAATTCTGGTGACTTTCAGACATTTGTTCAGAAACTTATGAAAGTATTTTGTCAAAATTCGTTCAATAAAATTATATGATATTAAGAGAAAAAGGCCTGTATCAACATATAAATGTAAAGAACTCTTATTTTACTTTTAATTAACTCATCTTCCTGAGACACAGTGGGATATCGTAAAACACATTCTACAGCTTGCATATATATCTCCTCAAGCATTAATCCTTCCTGTGTGTGAAAAACATTTCAAACTATCAGCTAACAATTACAGTGGAGAATTTCCTACTACTGTGCCTTGCACATTGTTCCAAAAATTATTCAAGAAATAAATTTAGCTGGCTAAGGCAGTGCCATAAATTCACATCTTGTTTATCTTACCAGAACTCATTTCAGAAGTGTGATATAAAAATTTTTAAAGCAACAATTACTTGAAAGCTTTAAGGTGGAAACCTTCCATATTTAATATTAGCTTTTAATTACATGATGATCACATTAAAATGCTTCAGGAATTTCTCATTATTGTATTCATGTTCTTTCTTGAGAACTCTTAACTTCTTTCAAAGGGAATTTCTCATAAACAAAGAAAAAAATTGTGTAATATAGTTTCAGGGATCAAGCCAACCAAAGAAATTTAATTTTCAGGCATATGTTGGAAATTATTATTAAATAAAATTCAAATCTGGACTCACTGACATTATTATAATTGGTAAAAGCATGTCTTATTTTTAATAACTGACACTTTAGTTTTCCATGTAAATATTTACACAATATTTCCAAGAGAGCATCTTCTACAAAGGGAATTTTCTAAAAAATAAGATAGGTAATCAAAATGTGTGTTTATGGGTATGTCAGATCAGACAACTGTATACACTAAAAAAGCAGGTATTATTTATCCTTTATTCTATTGGTTGACTAAAAATAGTTCAGCCACTTAAAATAATTTACTTGTGTGAGAAGTTTATCCTTCTCTTCGGTCTCTTGTGGTGTAAGAGGTTCCGCTCCATCAATCTTTTTTTGCTCTTCTCTTTGAGCTATAGCTGGGTTGGGGATCTCAGGATTCCTTGGGACCTAAGTTCAAAAGAGAAATGAATAAACCTATGAGAAAAATTAATCAGAAAAGGTACACATACACACATTTATCTTGAGAGTTGTCTCAACAGTAAACACTGGAACCTCAGAAGTAGATGGCTCACAATCTTCTCTACATTTCTACCACTATGGTTTTATCTTAATTAAAACCATTCTTATACTGCATGGTATAATATTTGAGAATCACAGCCCATTGATAAATGAATGTGACATTGTAGTTTACATCTCATTGTGCTGTGTAACAAAATACATCCTTATCCTATGGCATTGTGTATAATAAATACATTTTGCTATTTAGTGTCTAAAGCCTCCTAGTGGTATACAGCAGCGTATGCAGCAGCACTGCACCTAAAGATGACAGCCAATGTTTTGGTTGTCTTAAGTCATGAAAACAATAGAGTGCTTTTATTCCCTGATAGAGGTTGATATAAGAAAGGTAGTCCAGCAGGGCAGTGGTGGCGCATGCCTTTAATCCCAGCACTTGGGAGGCAGAGGCAGATGGATTTGACTTCAAGGACAGCCTGATCTACAGAGTGAGTTCCAGGACAGCCAGGGCTACACAGAGAAACCCTGTCTCTAAAAACCAAAAAAAAAGAAAGAAAGAAAGTTAGTCCAGAGAGAGTGGCAACATAAAGAAGGATGCAAAGCAATGACAAACTTAAGAGTTGTGTGTAGAGGGAGCATATGTTAGAGCATACCAACAGCTGTGATGGAGATATCATTCATGTGCACTGGCAGTGACCAATAAAGATAATAATAGTGCTCTTTAAAGTACAGAACTTCAAAACCACCAACAACTGAGAAGAAAGAATGAACCAGAACCACTGGGGACAGAAGCTGAGATTTCTGAGGAACCCAGCAGTCATCTGCATCTCAGACTAGTAGCTCAGAAGGCCTCAGTGCATCAAGGTATGCATGTGGTCCACTGGAGCTCAGCAGCGTTTGGACAGCACTCCTTGTATGGAAGGACAAATCTGGTTTCCAGCCTTGAAACCTCCTATCATGACTACAAACATCTGGAGACACTACGCAGCTCAATGATTTAAGACAGCAGGTACAGAACATGTGTAGTACATTTTATAGCATTCCATTAAACATGAAAAATGAAAAGCTTGGCAGTAAGTCTTCACTGTTTGGCATGCACCCGTAATATAAATGACTCATTCCCTAGAAATGTCAAATAGACATACCACAATAAAATTATAGCATATATTACAAGACATTTTTCTCATTGTTATACATATTTTATAGCGTTTAAAATTGTACCATTATAACTTAAAGGTACATGCTAAAAGTGTTATACCCAATAGTTCTTCAGATTAAAAACTTACCAAATAGATACTTAAAAAGAAATACTGGGTATTAAAAAGCCGATTTATTTGTAACCATCAGTACCAGATAATCAAATCAGTATGTATTGACTGTATATTATATGCTTAGTACTAAAATAAGTACAGATTGATTTACTGGACACAACCCTTGCCCACAAGAAATTCCCAAACCTCCTGTGATTTGGACCTAGTTTCACCAGATGCGCTGGCACACAATTGTGATCTTAGCACTTGAAAACCAAAGTAGGAAGACTGTAAGTTTGAGGCCAGCTTGGTCTACCTTGTGAGTTCAAGAATAGCTTGGTTACACGACAAGAGCTATCTCATAAAAAGAGAAATGATGGACTATGCTAGCTAGTACACATCCACTTACCTTATCAGCTGGGAGGCTGAGGCAGGAGAATAGCTCATGAGTAAGACAGAGGGAGA
Source organism: Rhynchomys soricoides (assembly GCA_019843965.1). NCBI lineage: Eukaryota > Metazoa > Chordata > Mammalia > Rodentia > Muridae > Rhynchomys > Rhynchomys soricoides. Next base: position 1,594,535 of record JADRCH010007469.1, read on the forward strand.
GAGAGGAAAGAAGAGAAGGGAGAGTAAAAGAGAGGGAGGCAGTGATAGGAAAGGAAGAGGAAAGAAATGGAGAGGAAGAAGGGGAAGGAAAAGAAATGAAAGGACTAAACAGTGATTAAAACCCTAAAGTTCTGGGAAGATAGGAAGCGAAGACTTTTCTAGACTAGCCCAATATAAGCAAAAGCATGAAAGCAGAAGTGCACAGGCATACATAGGAGTTGGATTGGGCATAGGCTATGCTGAGAGTGTGAAACTTTGGGCTCTATTGAAAGCACTGGAAAAGTGTTGGGACTAATATTGAGAAAAGTAAAAAAAAAAAAAAGAGCTAGGTACATGGACCCAGAGGGTCCTAAACTCCACAAGGGGCTTTTGATCACAGTAGTAAAGTACCAAAACGAATTATTTTCACTATAGACCTTCCAGTAGATGGAACAAAGTAGAGGAGCTTTCTGAAGGGCTCTCTAACAGGCCCAGCACATTGCAAAGATAGTGCAGGCAGATCTTGCCCTGCCCCTCCCTTCTCTCTCCCTTACTAAACTATTAGATTCCCTCATTTAGGCACTTCCACATTCCAAACCTAGCCAACAAGGTCCATTCCTTTATCTGGCTACTTCCTTATGCCTGACTCATTCCTGAGGCTGTCAAAACACCAAAGTCCAGTTATCAAAATGCATTATTTGGCTACACTGATTAATATGTCCAATCAGGACTTATGAACTCATCCTAGCTCAGACCTCTCCCCTTTTCTCCTTAAAAACCACTCTGGCAAAGACACCTGCTGCTGTCATTGCCAGATCCAGAGGCAGCACCCCACCACCTAACTTGTCCCCTCTGAGGTAAAATAAATCTTTTTTGTGCTGAGATTTTGGTGTGGGGGTGGGGTGGGGGGTGTTCTGTGCCATCTCCTGGGCCAGAGGCAGAGAACTGCTGAGATATTGTAACTTGGAAATGAAGTACAATGATAAAAGAAATAGAAAATATATAAGCCAAACATGAAATGTAGGGGCTGATGAGAAGGCAGTGTCATTCCAAAAAGCTCAACAGATAAAGGCGATCCCCGTAATCCTGATGGTGGTGGTAGAAAGAAAGACCTGAATCTCACAAGTTGTCCTTTGACCTCCAAGGCCACACAGTGGTATGGATTCTCTCTATCCCCTCAAAATAAATAAATGTATGAAAAGGAGCTAGATTCTATGAGAGAGTTAAAAAAAAAACATTGCTTAGGAGTCCAGCAAGATTTTATAGAAATATGGATTGCTAAATTAAATGTGGCAGCACAGAAAATGAGAGCAGTCGCCTGAAATCAGCTCCCCATAGTTTAACAGGCAGTCTACAATGACACATTACCAAAGCTCACAAAGTGCATGGAACCTTGTCCATTTGTCAAATGTTTCTATCTGTCCCTAAAGAAATCTTTTGGAGATAGATACAGGAATGTCCTGAAGCCTCGTACAGCTTTAAATATGGCAAAACAGTTTTCATCCCCACTCTTAGATCTACTGCAACTTCCAGGTAGCCTGGACTTTTCTATTCTGCAGTTAAATCTTCAATTGTTACCCTCTTCCAATGATAAGACTTTAGTGAACAAGTAAGTATATTAAATATCAACTCCTTTAATTGTAGAGAGTAATAATGCCTCTGAAGATGTCTCCATTACAGCAAGGTCAAAGCTTGGGCGGGGAAGAATTGACCCCGCCAGCCACAAAGTGATTACAGTAAAGCAAACAACCGCTCCTCCCAGCCCCCAGTGAAAACTTTTAACTGAAAAATCTTACTAGCCACACTATTGCTGTGGCCTCCAGTGTACTGAATGTGGAAAGAGAGACAGTAGAAAACAAAAATGCTAATAGCTAATAAGCAGGCTCTCGAGAACATGTATAAACAACTACTTCAGAACTAGTGAGCCCACACCAGAGTATGCCTTTAATCCCAGGACTGAAGGCAGAGGCAGGCAGAATTCTGTGAGTTTGAGGTTAGTGTGATGTACATAGAGTTCCAGGCCAGCCAGCATTGCATAGTGAGAGACCCTGTCTCAGGACAAAAAACATAAGCAAGCCATTGAGCCCCTTACTAGCCCTTTCTTCAATTACCATAGGGTAGCACTTTGGAGACTCAAAATAGATAAATCATCATCAGTGTGCCCAGCTATGGACAACACCTATTTCCTCTTGTCCCATAGTCTAACCCTGCCATTATATCCCATGCGTGGCCAAGGGGAGTTATGAGTGCAGTCCAACACAAAACCATAAGCTTATTTAAAACACAAAATTCTTGGGTTTTTTTGTTTTTTTATAATTCAATTGTTTGGGTCTAGTGGCTGAATATTGTAGATGACAGGGTCATGCTGAGATGACAAAAGATAGGACACCCCTGAATGATTATTACTACAAACATCAGAAGGGGAAGGAGCTCGAGCTTTTGAGAACTTGTATATAGAAAACATCAAGTAACTCCACTGCAGCAGCTTTGCTCACATAAAAATAAACTCCTGCTTCATTTATTCTGTAACATTGATGAGTTTTCCAGATGCATAGGATAGAAGTCAATACTAAATAAATATTTATCTTTGAATTTTTTGTTTACATTTATTTTTTGTGTGTTTACGTGTGGGTAAGCACATACCACAGCATGTGTGGGGGTGTCAGAGGACAACTTGAGAGAGTCACATCTCTCCTTCCACCATGTGAGTTCCAGAAATCAAACTCAGGTCCTTAGGCTTGGCAACAAATGACCTTTACCGGCTGAGCCATCTCTCCAGCCCAATCCTAGGTATTTCTTGAGAAGATACATATAATGTTATCTGTGAAGCTCTGTAGATAATTAACATGCCATGCTGATCTGTCTGTAGTCTGAACTCAAACATGAGACCCTTCCAATTAGATAACCCACCCTGAGCTCAGACCCACAGTTCTTAGGAAAGAATGGGAGAGACGAAGTTCAGAAAGTGTAAACATCTGGAATGTGGTATTAATCTTCTAAATCCTCACCTAGGTATTCCTAAATGAGACTTGCAGCAAATCTTTAGATGCACAGTGGCAGTCCAAGGTGGATCCAAAGAGAGCACAAAGCTAGGAAAAGGACAGCACAGTAATGGCTCTCATGTCATCGCCACCACCATGCCTGCCACAACTGTAGCCCAAGATTTCATCCCCGTCTCTCATTTTCATATTTCAACAGTCTTCTGGGTGGCTTTTCTAATAAATGTACTATTCCTCATGTCACATCCAGGGTGATAATTTGAAAATATAAATCAAGTGTCAATGAGATGGTTTATAGTGTAAGAGCTCTTGCCACAGAAGTCTGACAATGTGAGTTCAGTTCTTGGATCCCACATGTTGAGAAGGGAGAACCAACTCTAGAATGTCATGCTCTGACTTCCTGTGCACAGCATGCCAAGGAACGTGCACATGTGCATATGCACACATACACCACACACACACACACACACACACACAATTTAAATAATTGTGCAAAATGTAAATCTGATCAGCCTTTACCACTTATAAATCCTACAACTCTGAGAAAAATTTACTATGCTTCAGTTCCTCATTTGTAAAATAAAGATGTCTTTCCTATAATGAGGACGACAGGCTAATATTTATACAGAACACAAGGAAAGCTTAGATCAGTATCATTTTGCCACCCACCCACATCTCTGCTTTAAAGGTATCTGAGTGGTCTCCTTTACTCTGAAGTTAAATTTCAGCCTTGTTGTGACCTATAGATATCTCCACCTCTGATCACACTCTACCTCTGGAAAACTGCCTCCTCTTCCCCACCTCAGGGCTCTGCTTGACACAAAGAATATGGTGACCTGATCTCTTCTCTCCTACACTTTACCAGCTCAATCCCATCATCTTATAAATCTTGGGCTCAAGTGACTCTTCCTTAGGGATCATTGCCTCCATCTTCCGGACCACTTTGTATATCTACCAAACTGCCTGACAGCCACCCTTTGTAAGCACAGATAACACCACTGCATTGTCCTGTCTGTTTATGTCTGTCTCTGGCGTTATAACCTGAATTCTCGGAATCTGTCATTTCTTTATTATCATTATTCCTAGTAGTACTACTATTGCCACTACTGTTAGGACTTCATTGCTTGAGCACATATGTGGGCTTATGCCACTAGGGTGGAGGCTGTGAATTATAGTTCTAATGGATGATCTTGATAGTATTGTGTTAATCAGGGAATTTGTCTTTCAGAATCAGATGGAATTTAGTATGTCTATCCTTTCCGGTCCCTTGAAGATGCCTACAAACAGCAACTTATCCCTTAGTTACATAGTAATGATCTTCAGGAAGGCTGGAAGTACATCCTTTAGACTTATGAATTCCCATGATTATATTACCCAGCACAAAAGATACTACAGAACAGACTGAGTTGATGGAGTCTGGCCTTTCTCTGTCAGTTCGTAAACGCGCTGCCTCACACAGGCAGCTGTCAACTTCATTCAAGTAGCAATACTGCAGCAAAGGGATTGTCAACAAGAAGAGGTCGTTTCCAGGAGTGTGTCTGTGTCCCATCATGGCAGTAATCCAACAGCTAAGTTTATCACTTTCTCCCAAGTGCCATTTCCAGCACCTAACACAAAGCAGTGTTCAGTGGACGGGTACTAAATGGAGCCAGGTCCCCTTCACCCTTTACCATTCTCTACCACTTTCTGTGAGGTGAGGGGCATTAACCAGCAGAGAGCAAGAATGTGAACTGCATAGCATCTTGCACCTCCCCACTCAAGCTTTTCCTCTTATCTTCCACCCCCTTCCTCTTCCCTCCTCCGTGTTCTTCCAGCTGGTCACTACCAAAATAATCATTCTGAGACCTCACTCCTAACCACAAACTGCCTTTACTAAAAGGCACTGTTTACATTTTAAGTGAATTTGTGGCCAGAATATAGTGGGCATTGGAATTCTCACAGGGACCACAATCAAACTATCTCCAAAGAAGGCGCATAAATACCTCCATCATCCATGATGAAGTTTGGGGTTTTGTTTATTATTATTATTATTATTATTGTTGTTGTTGTTATTGTTATTATTATTGCTGCTACTTGACTACCACTTGGCCCACCTCCCAAATGACATGTCATACCACTAATAAACATAATCCTTATTCAGGACTACAGAAATAAATGAGGTTACAGCACATGCAAGAGTAGCCAAGAATGTCTGGATAAAAAGAACACAGTATTTAAAGTGTAGTAAGAGGGTTTGAGACAGCAGGGCAACCTCATTAGCTCTGTGACCTTCTACAAAGTAACTGAAGCTTGCTGAACTTCACTTTCCTCACCAATTACAAGCAGACAATCAAACCCGTACAGTGAGGCTGTTAGGATCAAGTGAAATATATGTTAAAGCACCAGGTAAATTATACAGTGTTCTGCACAAATATTTCATTTAGTAGTCAAGATCTAGTATTCCAATTAATTTTCCTTTCAAGTCTTACTGATAACAGCTGATAAAAGAAACTGAAAATAATGTTTATGCCGAGAATGACTACAAGCAGAGATAAACTTCTATATGCCTGTTTACACTGGGAAATTAACTATTTAATAACGAACAGATTGCATTTTGCATTTTATCTCTACATAGTATTCATTTTCTTTGAAAGCGGTCTTATGCATACCCTGAGCAGTCAAACATGGTTGCTTTACTCTGCTATATTGTTCTACAAATGATTCTATCCTAATTTAACCACATTTCTCTAACAATATCATAACTAACTCATGTTTATTCTCTTTAAGATAATCAGTTTTCTGAAACAAGATCTCACTGTCCTTGAAGTCTCTGTGTTAGTTTGAATACACTTGGCCCAAAGAGTGGCACTATTAGGAGTAGCTGTGGCCTTGTTGGAGTAGGTTGTCACTGTGGGAGTGGACTTTGAGACCCTCCTCCTAGCTTCCTGGAAGTGAGTCTTCCTTTAGCAGTCTTCAAATGAAGATGTAGAACTCTCAGTTCCTCCTGTACCATGCCTGCCTGGATGCTGCCATGTTCCTGCCCTGATAATGGACAGAACCTCTAAACCTGTAAGCCAGCCCCAATTAAATGTCCTTGTAAGAGCTGCCTTGGTCACGGTGTCTGTTCACAGCAGAAAAACCCTAAGACAATCACTATGCAGTCTAAACTGCCCTCAAACTTGCAATCCTCCTGCCTCAACTTCCCAAGTGCTAGAATTACATAAAGACATATACCACTAGACTTGGGTATGTGTATGGTTTTAAACCTTCACACATACAGATTGATGAAGACTTTTTTGCTCTGATTCAAATACAATACTCCCACTATAAAAAAAAAATACTGTAAATATTCGGGAGGCCCACTCTCATTTGGAAATACAAATTAATTTTCTAAATATATAGAGTTTCTCTAGGCACATTCCAGCTACTAATCAAAATAATTTATCATGGTTTCAACTCTAATGAAGGTAGAACAAAATAAATTTTAAAACATAACCTCCAATTCATGAAACAGAAATTTTCTTAAGATTACAATTCTGCTGATACTTTAAATTTTTTCTTTATATTAGTGATTCCCATACCTTTGGTCAACCATCCCCATTGACTAGGAAGTCAACTTTCACATACAGAAATAACCTTGTATTCTTAATTTTTCAAGGATATAAATATACTATTACAACCAATAAATTTCATTTAGTAAAATTTGCATCTGTATATGCAAAAGGGAATTTTGAATTCTAAAGATCATTTTATTTTAAAATTATATGAATAATTCCCATATAATTTGTTATCTTTGGCATCTAAGTAACCACTAATTGCCAACAGAGATTTTTATTAAACTACAAGCAATAAACATAAAAATATTGTTTCTTAGTTCTGTTAAAGAAAATCATTTAAAAATCATATCATATAATCTCATACTTGTTCTTTCCACATATTCTTTGACAATCCAGACACCATAAGAAAATCAGAATAACAAACCATGCTATAAGAGAATTCTATAACAACAGTATGCAAAAGATTATTGAGACTAGAAGAAATGATTCAACAGTTGAGAGTATTTGATGCTTTTCCAGGTTCATTTCCCAACACCACACAGTGGCTCACAGTGACCTGTAACTTTTGTTCTAGGGAATCTAATACCTTCTTCTGGTCTGTATGAACACCATGCACACATGGTGCACAGACAAACATGCAGACAAATAAAATAATTTTAAAATATTACAGCACACTAATTTAAAAAATTACCTTGTAACCTATAGTCTTCCGATAATAAAGAATTTCCTTCTCCAGAAGCTCAAATAAGCGTGGTGGAAAAAATTGAAAATCTTGAACATTTGGCTGTTTTGGAGGCCGAGGAGCCTGTGAGAGAAAAATATATTACATACTATTACATACATACATATTTGTTTTCCTGAATCACAGCTAATATAAGTCACTCTAGTGATTTTTTTTTTTTTACATTTGGAAAATTAAATACAATAGAATCAAGTCTGAGCTGTGTTGTTATATTTTAGGAAATAATAAAATCTGAATCACAAACCATGTTCTAAGAAAATTCTTAAAACAGCCCATAAGAAATGAGAGTGTTAGATCTCCCAGTAGAGGAGAATGCCAAGGAGGGAAGACGAGAGTGGGTGGGTGGGTGGGTGGGGGAATACCCCCATAGTGGCAGGGGAGGAGGGAGGGAATGGGGAAGTTCCAAAGGGGAGATCTGGAAAGGGGGAAACATTTGAAATGTAAATAAAGTAGGAAAAATAAAAAAATTAAATTAAATTAAAAAAAAAAGAAGAAGAAGTGGCCCTGTCCAGTTTTACCTTTGGGATCTTTGGCTCACTGACACGTAAAGCCTCTCTAAAGTAGGCATCCACTGCATAGTTGGCTTTGCGTTCTCGTTTAGGAGGTTCAATCCATTCCACCGTACCTAGCTACACACAACAAGCAAGAACAAGTGCTTTAATTACTGAAAGCTATTTCCTCAGTACCACATGCAATAAGGCAGCAATTAGAAGCAATTAAAACCTGCTTCATAAATCCTACTTCTACCTACAAAGTTCCACCACACTGCTGTAGATCAAGTTTGAGAGCAAAGACATGTGTTGTTGTTGTTGTTGTTGTTTTGCATTTTTGAAAATAATTTAAAAATTACTCCCTCCTTAATTGAGAATAATCTGCACAACCTGTTTAGCATCTAATGTCAATCTAAGTAAGTAAGTAGTAACTCTCATAAAAAGAAAAGTAGTACTGATTCTGGTAACTTTAAACATACAATAGGTCAAACGAAAAAATGACAAGAAGCAGCATGTCAGTCACACCTTCAAATCAAGAAAAAATGTTCAAAGGCAACTTTCAGGAAAGGTAAGCTGTAGTGGGATGGAGAAAGGTCACTAGAAGCAGAAAGATTCAGATTTTAATCTGAATCCAAGCATTTCACTGATCTTATACCTTTGAGGATTATTTCTGCTTTTCATGAAATGAGAATACTTAATACTTACCTGTAGGATTAAATATGACCCCAAAGATCTGAGAATCTATCTCAGTAGTACCATGTATGATTAATTTGTGCAAGGCCTTGGGTTGGAGCCACAACACCAAACACAGTAACTTCAACAATTAAATATAAGGTATTATAATACATGGAAATTAGTATTACCATTGACTTGCAGCATTACAAAACCTACCCCATTGTCAACCAGAAAATGCATTTTAATAGTCAACAAACAAAACTGACAGCACAAAGTTCTGGAGTCCAAGGAAAATTTTTCTCATTCCTGTTTTTTCTCAATTTCATAGTGTTTAGCCTAGTGACTTTAAATAAAAGGAGTCATGGGGCCTTTAAAAGACCATTCATGTATCATTAACTGTCCTTTATCTTGAGGTTGATTTCAATATGGCATCATAGGCAAAAAGTGGATGGCAAGGCTGCCTGTGACTCGGTGGTAGAACAATTGCTTATCATGCACAAGGCACTTAAGTGGTTCTCTCCCCAAAGCCACTTAAGAAAACCATGGATAATAAACTAAGGATAATGAGGGTGGCTACGGATCTACAAGCTCTCATGTGGTCCAGAAAAGTAAACCCCAAAGTTAAGGCAGATAAGTCAAAGTCTGTGCAATAACAATGAATAGGCTTTTATTGATTCCTAAGATTCAAACCAATGTGCAAACTTACCAGGAACACTACCATTATGCAATATAATTTAACACAGCTAATGGTGTAGCTCAGTGGTAAACTGTTTGCCTAGAATACACAAGGGAAAAAATGGCAAAAAGTGAAAGGAACAACCCTGAGAGAGGGAGGAATCCCAGCACTTCAGAATTCAAACACAAGCTGCCATCTGTTGGAGATGCTATAAATGAGATTTCTTTTTTTAATCATATTTGTTTATTTGTGTGTGCACATGTGTGTATGTGTGCATGCATGCTCATGCCATGTCGCACCTGCGAAGATCAGAGAACAACTTTTAGGAGTCGGTTCTCTCCACCATACGGATTCCAAGGACTGAACTCAGGTTGTCAGGCTTTCACTGAGCCATCTTGCTCACCCTATAAAGTGAGATTTCTTAATTACAAGAAAGGTTAGAGTAAATGGCCTTTAATGTCTTCTAACTCTAAAAAGTTATAAGAAATTATAACGTGGTGCTTAGGTAGAATAATATCCACATCTAAGGCTAGAGATGTATGTCACTGGTAGAGAACTTGCCTACCATGTAAGAAGCCCAGGGTTCAACATCAAACAAAGTAAGAAAAGAACAGTGGGAGAAAGGGAAGTAAGGAAGGAATAAGGTAAGGGAAGAGATGAACTGTGGCTTTTGTACCAAATGAGTTTGTGTATTAGATGACAGTAATGCGAAAAAAAATAAAGATTTTATAAATAGATCAGGAGATGGCAACAGAGGATTCCCCAGAGGGAGCTGGCAATCTAGTAAGCCCAATCAGTGAACTATGGTTTCATGTGAGAAACCGTGCCTCAATATATAAGGCATCAGATATCAACCATTAGTCTCCATACCCATGTGAACATACATGGACACCAACATTAATGTGAACATACATACACACATACACATGCCTGCAAAAAAAGGTTTTATAAATAACATAATAATTTAACCTTTCAAAAGTAAAAGTTTGTACTTGAAACTAACGTCTTAAAAGTAATGTATTTGGCCATCCAATCAGTGTTTGTTTGAAAGTCTGGATGTTGAAATTTAAAATAAATGTTAAAGGCCAGTTCTTGAACTTTCAAAAACAGAATAAATTATACTGAATTGGATTGTTCTAGATGAAAGTATATTAATACTAATATATTCAAGTCAATTTCTAGAGGATTAATGTCAGCCACCATGATTTAATTTACTAGGCATGCTAGTAAAATAATGTAACTGATCCAACAAATCATATATGGAAGTCTACTTTAACATATAATTTCTAAGATTTATAAATAATATACTTTCAGATTTTCAATTCTCTTTCAAAACAAGATCAACTTAATTTATGATCCTATCTAGAAAACATGAATGCACAGAAATAGTGTGTAATCTCAAATGAGAATACAAAAAAAATCCTTATTTGGGGCTATTATTGTTAATGTTAGACATTCAATTATGAAAAATAATCAAAATCATTAAAATATATCTTATCTGGGGCTGGAGAGATGGCTCAGCTGTTAAGAACACTGGCTGTTCTTCCTAGGGACCCAGGTTCAATTCCTAGCAACCACATGGCAGCTTACAATTGTCTGTGACTCTAGTTCCATAGAATCTGACACACTCACACAGACATACATGCCGGCAGAACATCAATATACATAAAATAAAAATAAATAAATTATATATCTTATCTGTAAATTATGATGTTTGCTAGAAATCAGAACATGGAAAAGCCTATTATATTACACATACACAAGTATTTCAATAACACTAATATTATTCTAAAACTGTGAATGGAGCTAGGGATGTAATTCAGTAGTATAGGATGTGCTGAGCATGAAGGAGTCCCAGGACTGAAAAAAAAAAAAAAAAAAGAAGAAGTTCCAACGATATTTAGGTTCTATTGATATTTTTTTCCACTTTATAAAACAGTCTTAGTACCAATAACCCATGGAATAATTGGAGAATAAATAAAAGTCATATCATATAATTAGATCTAAAAAACATATTAGGCAGGCAATTTCCACGCTGTGCAGAAGGGCCATCACTTTCATCTAAGCAGGATAAAAGCATAAAGCCTTCTGAGTTAAAATTGCAAATAAAGCAGACAAATATAAGTCAAAAAACAAAACCCATCAGAGGCAGACTACAGCAAGAAAGCTTTGTCAGTAGAGTGGGCACGGTACAATTTAAAATGGTTCAGCTCTCATTTTTTGGGAAAACCAAGATCTAAAAAAGAGTTTTTCTTTAAGAAAGCATCATTTCTATCTGTTCAAGATTATGTTTTATGGACTAATTTTAGCTACAACAACAATAAAAACAATTGTATATCAAAAATAAACAGACATGAATCTATAATGATATAAATAAACAAGAACAGAAATAATTGATGGAGAAGGGGTAGCTTCTTATTACAGACATTCCCAAGTAGGAAATATAGACAGAATGAGAAAATTGTCCTAAGACAAACACCAAGACAATAATTCCCACAACAGATGCTAAGATCATTGTGTACAAGCTTGAGAACATCCTTAACAAGATAGTTGCCAATTACAAAAGTAAAAATACTAAATTTGTAGGAAAGAAACTCAGCAGATGCCTTCCCCATCCACTAAGTGAAGAAGGTTAACATCACCCATAAAATTACTGGTTAATATCATTGATATTAATATTTGATAATATGTACAGGACACAACATCTTTTCTGGAATATTCTTGCCAAAAAATACATAATCTCAGTAAAAGCATGGAATACTGTCCAAAAAACACAAAGTGAGAGACAAGTTACAAATAACTGATGAATGCTTTTCCAAAGCATCCAGGTCATGAAAGAGAAACAGAAACTGGAGAACTTTCACAGAGTAGAAATGACTAAGAACATACACAGGAAAAAAATGTAATATGGGATTAAAAATAATAATAATCTAAAAGTGAGGAAAGAATATTAGCAAAAGACAAATCTGATTAAAGGACCACTATTTAAAATAAGTATTTAAATATTGACAATTCGAAGGAAAAAAAAAAACAATTCCACTAAAGGAAAAACAAAAAAACAAAAGATTGAAATCAAAGAAGATGAGATGAGAGTTAAGTACATGAAAATGTGTTCAACATAGCAACAAATTAAAGATTAAAATAAGGAGAAAACAATCTACACTTTTTAGAAACAAAGAAGGGAATAGCAGGGTACAAGTCAGCTGAAAGAAAAAGTGGGGAAATGGCGAGATCTCTAATTAGAGAGGGGGAGGCAGATAAATACAGGAGAGAGAAGGGTAAAATAACAGTAAGGATGTCTGAAAAAGTCACAAGGAATCATACAGTAACTACCTAAAAATATCTATAAGACATACTACACCTGTGTATAAATATACATAGCTTAAATGAAATCTTCCCATCTCAGCTGGCAATGTTCTCCTAAAGAGATGCAGACTTATCTGATAAAAGCCACAACATGAGCCATGAGAATTCCTCTTTTGAGTTGTTTGTCAGAGGGGCCCAAGAGACTCCCAAAAAATTTCATGGTTGCTATTAACCTTGGTTGCCCCCTAGAAGTGAAAGGAGAGTTCCTATTGTTGAAGATACCATGAACTTCAGACAGAGGTTCCTTATCTGGAACTGGCCTGAATGCCTCCTCCTTGACAACTAGCCTCCTTGACAACTAGCTTTCATGGTACCAGAAGATGCCATGCAAATTCCAAAAGAGGGAGGCAACCAAGAGTCCTACATAGTGATGATACTTATAAACCACAATGATGACCACCATGGCCCAATAGCCCTGAGGGTGTTGGAAGTAACCAACAGCTCTTTAATTGGACTCAAAACACACTCAAGAGGAGGGAAATCATGCCTGGTACAATAAACCTAGCCAACTACCCAGGGCTTGTGAGGTCATTGATATTTGCAGAGAACCTACAACCACTTTACTAAACCAACATAAATCCTAACTGCATTCTCAATATTAATTCTTTTTTTAAAAAGATTTATTTATTTTATGTATGAGTTACACTGTCACTGTCTTCAGAAAAGGGCATCAGATCCCATTACAGATGGTTGTGAACCACCATGTGGTTGCTGGGAATTGAACTCAGGACCTCTGGAAGAGCAGCCAGTACTCTTAACCACTGAGCCATCTCTCCAACCAGAATATTAATTCTTATATCCACAGATACAATGTAGCTATCATCCTATATTGAAGAACTTTCTCTTTACAACAGAGATCATCATAGAAAACTATAACCAATCAAACTTCACAGTTGTGGATCCCAGTCACAACTGATACATCTCCTGCACCTGAGGCTCCAGTGTTGTGATAGTCCTGGGGTTGCTTGTATTTTGATGCTAATTCTGTTCTCCGGGGAAGGGCTGTGAACAAAGAAGGAGTCAGTACTCAGGTGACTTCTTGTGAACCTTCTCCCCACCTTAATTTGTAAAATAAAGGTTAGAGCTGGTGATTGGGCAGAAGAGGGGAAGTTGGAGCTGAAAGTTTGGGAGGAGTAGAAGAAAAAGAAGAAGAAAAGGAGAGGAGAAGGTAGAAGAAAAGGGTAGCAGAAGCACATGGCCTGGAGAAACCACAAGTTATAGGGGTTCACTTAGATGGGGAAGAGGGTAGTGTAGTGGTAGATCTGCCTAATCTAGGCATGCAGCTTGATTTATATTAATTGAGTTGTGTTTTCTTTGCCCAGCTTATTTGGGTTGGAGATTTACAGCAACACTCCAGGACCATTTCAGAAGAGGAAGTGTGGTGGTTTGAATATGCTTGGCCCATGGGAAGTAACACTATTAGGAAGTGTGGCCTTGTTAGGATAGGTGTGGCCATGTTGGAGGAATGTGTCACTGTGTAAGAGGGCTTTGAGTGCTCCTAGTGCTCAAGTTCCACCCACTGCTAAAGAGAAAGCCTGCTCCTGGCTGTCTGTAGAAGCAAGTCTCTTTGTGACTGCCTTGGGATCATGATGTAGAACTCTCAGCTTCTTCTCTAGAGCCATGCCTACCTGGATACTTCCATGCTTCCTGCCTTGATGATAATGGACTGAACCTCTGAACCTGTAAGCTAGCACCAATTTTCTTTTATAAGAGTTGCCTTGTTCATGGTGTCTCTCCACAGCAATGGAAACCCTAATTAAGACAGAAAGATAAAAATTTCTAACAGCCAGAAGAAGAGAAAGTTTGTTATGAGGTTGTGTCTCCTAGAAATGTCTAAGAAGCTACACCCATGAAGTTTCACTAACATAAATAAATGCCTAAATACAAGCTGAAATAGAACAACACCAACAGGCATGCTAATGTAGGCAGGAGGGAAGCTCATATGACCTAAGCCCTACACAAAGCACTACAGGTAACAAAGGAATGCTGACAGCAGGAGAAATAGTCTTCCTCAGGCAAGAGCATATGAGTTGGTTATACAGTACCAAATAGTCAGCCCTGAAAACATACATACAAGTAACGTTATACAGATTGAGCAGGTTGTATTTATGTATTTAAGAAATTAATTTAAAAGAGAACAAGGTAGGGTTTGTTGGGAGGTAAAAAGGGAAGGGGAAATGATGTAATTATATTATAATCTCAAATATTAAAATTGCAGAATAAAATAAGGAAAAGCTACTACATATATTAGAAAGATGGAAAATCCAATATTTTGACACCACCAAAATGCTGGCAAAGATGTGGACTGAGTTTTCATTTGCTGCTGGGAAAATGTGAAATGGCATAGCCACTCTGGAAGAATTAGATTTAATTAGATTTATAAATCTAAACCTACTTTTGTCATAGGACTCAACAAACATATTCTCTGGTATTCCCAAAGGAATCAAAATCTCGTGTTTTTATGACATCCTACATACAGATGTGCACAGTAGATTTATTCATAACTACCAAAACTTGGAAAGAACCAAGATGTTCCTTAGTAGGTAGATGAATAAGTAAACACCAATGCATTCAGAATGTGGAATCTCTCTTGGTGCTAAAAAGAAATTGGATTATTGACCCATAAAGAAACACAAAGGAAACTAAAACATATACTAAATGAAGGAAGTCAACCTAAAATATCTTCATTTAATGGTATGACATTCTGAAGAATGCAAAGCTAAGGAAACAGTAAATAAAAAAGATGAGCACTTGTCATGAGCTGAGAGAAGAACAGGCAAGGATGAGTAAAGCTTAAAGGATTTTTAATGCAGTGAAAAGACTTGATGCTGTTATAATGGTAGATGCCTGTGCATTTGTTAAAAGCCACAAAATACACCACCCTGAGAGAGAGAACCCTGTTGGAAATGATGGGTTTGGGGTAGCAATGTGTTAATGTATGTTCACATTTGTAACACACTTTGGCATAGAATGTTGATTGTAGAGTGGGTGGTGTATGTCAGAGACAAAGGGTTTTTGTTATTTCCATTTGATTTTGTTGGGAACTTAAAGTCTAGTTTGGTTTTGGTTCCATTTTGGTTGGGTTTTGGGTCAGGGTCTCTCTATTATGTAGCCTTGGCTGTCTTGAAACACACTATGTAGACCGGGCTAGTCTCACATTAATTGGCTCTGCCTCTCTGCTTCTCTGCCTCTCTGCCCCTATAACCCTGTACCCCTCTTCCCCTCTGCCCCTCTGCCCCTCTGCCCCTCTGCCCCTGCCCCTGTTCTTGCCCCTGCTCCTACCCCTGCCTCTGCCTCTGCTTCATGCTGGGATTAAAGGAGAGTACCACCACAGCCTGCTAAAGTCCTGTTTGTTTGTTTGTTTGTTTGTTGATTGGTTGGTTGGTTGAATGATGTGATGTGGAATCCTAGAATAAACCCCCTGGAACAGGAAAAAAAGCATTAAGGGGAAAAACTGATGGTAATTTGTTAACATTTCAATAATTAAAGTAACACATATATTGTTAACATTAAACTCTGTAGTATTTTTTGCAAGCTGACAAAAGCAATTTATTGTTGTCTTATTCCTGACAGTGGATGTAATATGATCAACTGCTTCAAGCTCCTACTACCTTGATACCCCTTCCATGATGAACTTATTGTACCTTGCACTGTACGCCACAATAAACAACCATCCTTCCTTTAAGTTTCTCTTGGTAAACATTTTATTATTTAAAGTGTGTGTGTGTGTGTGTGTGTGTGTGTGTGTGTGTGTGTGTGTGTGTAGGCAGGTACACAGATGAGACAGATCCTCTGGAACTGGAGTTCTAATAGATTATGAGATACCTGCCAAGAATGCTGTGAATTGAAGTCAAGTTCTTTGAAAGATCACTGCATGTTCTTCACCATTTAACTATCTCTCCAGTCCCATGTAAGTCGCTTTTGATTTTTTATCACAGCAACAGGAAAAGCAACTAAGACACTCCTTGTATGCACAGTGCTAGTTACTTTACAAATATTAACTCGTTTCCTATGAAAGTCACTCTGTATATGTACTAGAATCTACCTTTGGTATATGAAAAACCTAAGGATCCAAAAGTATTACCTAGTGATAGAGATGAGATTTCAGCTCGAGTTCCGGGTATAAACCACATTCCTGTACTCACTTTCACTAATAAAAGGGGTAGTGAAGCTTGGGCATCTTATCTAAACAAAAACATCTGAAATCCAAAATGCTCTCAAATTCCAAATTTTAAGGAAATTTTTGGAATAGTTCTGACTTCAAATTGTCAGACCAGTAATGTCTCTGCAAATATTCCAAAAACAAACAAACAAACAAACAACAACAACAAACAAAAATCTCTCCAAAACATGAAATGCTTTTTATCCAAAACTTGGGACAAGATTATTCCACTGGCAGTGACAACAACAAATATGACTATCATCATATTAAAGCAAAATCTATTAAAGCTATACCTTGCACTACTTAAGTGCCTGTGTTATTTTAATAGATTTTACAAGGAAAAATGAAAACTTGACAGCCTAACGGCTGAAAGTATTAAGTTACCTTTTGTTTTTCTCTATAATCTTCTCCTTCAAACTTGTACAAACTTTGTTCAAGGTCCATTCTAAAATTTCTTAGAGATGACTCTCCCATTTTCTGCATGCGTTCATTCATCTCTGCAGTCTAAAGTTGAATATATTGAAATGAGAAAATTATCAATGAATCAACTTACAAAATGTAAATTTTCTATTTTTCTTGAATCCAGGGTTGACATGAAATATCTGCTACATTACAAGGGGAGAATGAAATACTAGAGCTGGAGAGATTTCCCAGCAGTTTAAGCACTTGTTGCTCTTGTCAAGGCTCAAGTTCAATTCCCAGCAACTATACGGTGGCTCACTCATAATGCCAATCCAAGTTTATTTGACACCCTCTTCTATCTTCCAGGGACACCAGGCATGAACATAGCATGCATACATGCAGGAAAATACCTATACACATAAAATAATAAGATAAAATTTCTAAAAATAACACAGTGCTGAGAGAGAGGAAGAACGCAAGAGAAAACATATTTTTCTTGACACGATGGTAAAATATGTGGTAGAGTACTTACATACAACAGGCAAGGCCCTACATTCTATCTCCAGTCACACACACACACACACACACACACACAGACAGACACACATACACACTTAAAATTTTAACTTCTCTCAAGTATTTGAAAATCAAATCGAATGTTTCATTTCCAAATATTCTCACTCAGGGTTAGGACATTTATCACTGAAGATTATAGCCACATTATAATTTCTATTGTATCATTTTAATGAAAGAAATCACTAGTACTATCATAAAGGTAAAGTTAAACTAAAACACTTTTGAATATTGATATAAAATATAGTCACACAAGATTGTTCAATGGCCTTTAAAACAAAAGCATTTAGAAATCAAATTGAACCTTTGCAGGATATATATTTACTACATTTTTGATAATTTTTTTCCAAAGGTTATAAACTTTAAGTTTAGTCCCCACTGTAATGATACTGAATTGGTGGAACATCAAAGAGATGTTGATTATGTCTTTAAGAGAGATTAAGGGTTTTCCCTCAGAAATAAGTTAGGTCTCAGAGGCCTGCTCTCTAGTTCTTGTGTGACTGGATTAATTACAATGACAATGGATTGTTATAAAACCAGGCAATCTTCTTCTGAAGTTCTCTTACTCCCTCTCTATTGTGCACACATGCTCCCACCAGATAATGTTATTCTCCATGAGGCCCCCACTGGAAGTCAAAGCTAGGACCAGGCTCTTGGACTTCCAAACACCTTTTTTCCCTACAAAGTAGTCAGCCTCAGCTATTTTGTTATAGAAAGATCAAAAGAACCAAGATAATCCTAAACATGTTTACAAGAGCCATAAATATGCAATCCACAAAACCTATACAATGATTAAGTCAAAAGGCAAACAACCCAGGTGTTTTAGGGAAACTACACAAAGAGAGGGTGAGCTTATGGACAACATATCATCTATTGCAGTGTGCAGGCTTTATCTGCACTTTTTATAAAAGGGAAATATTTCTTTAAGTACAACTAACTAGCTATGAAACACTTAAAAGTTTGAGTAGTTACTGGACATTAAATATCTGATGTCATTAAAAATACTGAGGTAGTTTCAGGTGAAACAAAGCTCCGATGATTATTTTTTAAAATTGCAATATTGTAAAACCACTTAGGGTGATTTTATAAAGAATGATTTAATGTCTCACACTGTTTACAAAACACATTCAATTGGTTGTATTGTGTGTAATACAGTGCAAAACAAAATCACACAACGAAGTCCATCTATATGTGATTAAGTACAGGATGCACTGGTGTTCAAGTATAGTATTTTCAAAAGGACACAAAGTCACTTAATTTGAAATGTTGTTGCCTACTGTTGTTGACCTTACAAAAAAGAATTTTAAAAAGTAAAGCAGGACCCTATGTTGGCAAAGACAATCCTTCAAATTCTTAGGAAGAACTTAAGTTAATTTGAAACATGCAGTTCAACCCAAACACAGTATGTATGTGGAAATGTATAGGTTGTAAATAACCTACATGTTTTCAACTAACCTTCTTTTCCCCTCTTTCCAGAATAGTTACAATGTCTTCATCTGTCAGCTCGCTTTCTTTACAGGCAAAAACATGTGTAGCTCCATGACGTATCATTTGGAGCATTTCTTCTTTCGCCAGCTTGTTAGATTGTTGGTCAATGAGTCTTCCTAATAACAGTCAAAATTGAATATATTCCATTATATTTCAAAGAAAGTACAGTATAATGGTTCTGATTAGACACATTGGACTAAATCATACATAAAGCAGCTTTATGAAAAAATGGTAAGTTTAATGATATCTACTTGATGAGTAACTGGAATTTTTTCTTCCACTACATTTCCTATCTTACTATTCTGTTAATACTTTTTTGTGTTCCAATTACATTTTTCAGATAACTTCTCTGCATGAAAGAGATGCTCTGATGTATATTTGTTTAAATGTTTTCAGAAACCAATATTTTTCTGCTAACTAATAGTATAAGATACTACAAAAGTCATGTCTGAGATTTAAGTATAACACAGTGAATTTATTTCATGTACTAAGGGCATAAGCTTAAATTACAAAGATTACAAATACTTTCAAAGATTATTTACATACAGGTAACATTATATAGACTGAGCATGTTATATTTAAGAATAAGCATATACATATACACATATAATAACAATCAATAAAAAGAGGCCATTAGTTGGAAAGAGCAAAGAAAAATATATGTGTGTGCATATATACACATACACATGGAGATATATATATATATATATGAAAAAGGAGAAGAAAGAAACAACTGAATTATATAATATGAGCTAAAAATAAAAGGAAAAAAGATTATTTACACTAAGTTTGTAATTTTCACTCAACCTTTATTGAAAAGCAGTATCCTTTGAAGAAAACTAAATGGTTTTTTGCACCTCCTCAAATTAATAAAGTTTCTACATAGAAATACCTTGCTGTATGACAATTGAATCAAGCCTCAGTTTTATCTCAGCTCTCTCTACAATTCTCTCTTCCACCGTGTTGTCCGTGATGAGACGGAAGACTCGTACTGGCTTCTTCTGACCAATGCGATGTGCCCGATCCTAACAGAAAAAGTCCAACTGTAAGATGCTGGAGACTGTAGACAAGACTTTCACATATAACTACAATGCTATAAATATCTGAAAATAAAATTCAGACTTTAATCTTTGTAAATCTGTCACTTTTGAAAGGAGAATGATGGTTGTTAAGGATATTCAAAGACTTCTGGAAACAAAGAAATCTCAAAGTATGCTGTGTTGTGCTGCTACTGGGAAACTTCCAGAATGTCATAAGGCAAATCCTCTTTAAGATGAGGACAAACAGCAGTTAAGGCTTCCACATTGAGTTACTAGGTAACATTAACTCACTAAATGCAAACATCTCCAGGAGGAGCAAGGAGTTTTTAAAGGAACAAAGCAGTTAGCGAGGGCTGCTATGTTAACAAAAGTCTGCTTTATCTCATCATCAGGCAGTTCTTTCTGCTTACCAAGGCAATTCTGGGATACATAGTAAAGGCTCATAAATATTAATGAGAGCTTCATAATTTTAAGATTCTAGAATTGCTCTAATGGTTTATAATTAGCAAAGGTGGCAGGTGGCAACTTCTGGCAAAATATAAGCGTGTGGAGAGTGTGTTTAAAATTCAGAAACCAACAGAGCAAATGAGAACAGAGAGAAAGTGGAAAGAATCAAAGAAATGGGCTTGTAAACAGTCCCGTGGTAAATGTAAAAACAATCCAATCCAATAACCAAATGTTTCAATAAGGCACTTTCAAAGAGGATTCAATACTCTACAAATATCTAAAACTTTAAACTCCAACCAGTAATCTCTGAGTAACCAGACTGCAATAAAAGGTAAGATAAAACATTCTTTTAAAAATGCACACACACACACACACACACATTTTCAGATGATATCCTCAAAGAGCATACTATCCTTTCTTCCATTTTTACCTATTCTTCCCAATTATTTTATTATAAACATTAAAATCTAACACTTTCAAAAGATTTTTTTTAACAGGGTCTAGCCATGCAGCCCCAGCTGGCCTAGAACTTGTTATGTAGACTTGGTTGACCTCAAACTCACAGAGATCCCCCTGCCTCTGCTTCTGACATAAAGATATATATATATTCTGACATAAAGATATATATTCTGACATAAAGATATATATATTCTGACATAAAGATATAGATATATAGATATATAAATATATCTATATATCTATATATATTGTTTTTTGAGACAGGGTTTCTCTGTGTAGCCCTGGCTGTCCTGGAACTCACTCTGTAGACCAGGCTGGCCTCGAACTCAGAAATCTGCCTGCCTCTGCCTCCCAAGTACTGGGATTAAAGGCGTGGGCCACCACTGCCCAGCTGATGTAAAGATTGGAATAGGCACTTGTTAAGCAAA
Organism: Rhynchomys soricoides; assembly: GCA_019843965.1. NCBI lineage: Eukaryota > Metazoa > Chordata > Mammalia > Rodentia > Muridae > Rhynchomys > Rhynchomys soricoides. The sequence goes on from JADRCH010007469.1 coordinate 1,615,998, forward strand.
ATAATGAAATTAATTTTTAATCCTTCTCATAAAACTAACTCAGAAAGCCTCCTCAATATTCAAGAATAGGAAAAAGTTGACATACATAAATATGGGTATAGATTAGGTATGTAGATACACATTAGATATATAGATATATAGATAGATATGTAAGTTTTACACTTTTATTTGAAGGATATCTGTCAGCTTTCATTTCATTTATTTTGTTTTCACAATTAACTCAGCAACTTTCACTCTAGCCTCTACAAACATCACTCCAAAACTGTTACCCTGTAAACATGCATTACCTTTTTTCTATGTAAACAATAGCATTCTGAGGTTCAATGATGTCCTGGTATCATTAAATGTTACTAACCATAGCTTGTAAATCAACCTGTGGGTTCCAGTCTGAATCGTATAGGATAACCACATCAGCACTTGCCAAGTTAATTCCGAGTCCTCCAGCCCTAGTACTCAGCATAAAGATGAACTTGCTGCTATTCGGAGCATTGAAGGCCTCTATCGCTTCCTTTTTCAATTAACAAAGAAATATAAAAAGAGAAAAACTGAATTACATTCCAAATTTTAAGAAAGAGAAAAGTTAGCATGCTCACAGAAAATACTTTTACACTTTGTATATAATATTCCCATCACCTAATAATTTATAATATTCTTCCATCTTCCAGGCTATTTCTTTATGCACTGCACTATGTAAGTTGCTGGAGAAAATATGTCTTTATAAATGAAATTTGTAGCACTTGGGAGGCAGAGGCAGGCAGATTTCTCAGTTCGAGGCCAGCCTGGTCTACAGAGTGAGTTCCAGGATAGCCAGGGCTACACAGAGAAACCCTGTCTCGTAAAGAAAAAAAAATATGAAATTTATAAATGTTAACCAATAGAGACAAACATAGAACAATCATACAAATAAATTTAACTAAGCAAATCATTCATTTGCATTCCTTGAAAATAATAGTAAAACTATTCTAATTGATTAAGAGCTGAAATATATCTTCTGTTAACATGTCAGAAATGTCAATATCAGGCTGGAGAGATGGCTCCGCAGTTAAGAGCACTGACTGCTCTTACAGAGGACCTGAGTTCAATTCCCAGCAACCACACAGTGGCTCACAACAATCTGTAATTGGATCTGATGTCCTCTGCTGGTATGTCTGAAGACATAAAATAAACAAATCTTTAAAACAAAAGAAATAAATGTCAATATCATTCTGAGGACTGATGAACAAGATGTGGCTAAGATCAATAAAGAGAGAAAAGTTGAGAAATGCAAATGAGAGTAAGATGATCTATATCAGTATAATGACAAAGGGGAAATGGTTGAATAATCAAGAATATCAGAATGACATATCCAGGAATGCTAGTAAAGAATCTTTAAAATTAATGTCATTCAAATTCTCTATACAAAGTTCTCATAGAAATTAAGTAGGAAAATGCTGTCTCCAATAAAATAAATGAGCCTGAAAGGAGAACAACTCTATTCACAAAATAAATACAAATATACAAAATGTACAAGAATAATTTTAGTTTCTCACTAGCAATCAAAGAGATGCAAACAAACAATATAATGACATTTTATGATAAATAAAAATAATAATACTCAAAGCTGATGAGGGAGCAGAAGGATATTGCTTCTGGGAGTGTAAATTGGAGCAACCCTTCTAGAAAGCAATTTAACAACATACACCAAGAGCCTTAATACTTTTCATACCCTTTGACCCAGTAATCCCACTTCCAGGAAATAACCAGAGATGTGCACAAGGTTTATGTATAATGACTTTCACGGTAGCATTATTTACAACAGAAAAAAATTGAAAGCAATCTAAATCATCAGCAATAAAGGAATATATTATGTAGAGTACATCATTAAGTTAAATATTTTCCTTAAACTATATATAGTGATCATTTTTACTGATAAAGCACAATATAATCCTGATTAAAAGAACTAATATACTGGACTTCATATATAGCACATATATAGCATGGTACCAATTTCTTACGTATTATTTCTCATAAAGATTTCCCAGAGATAATTGATTTTGTAAATCTCTCTCAGTACTCATATATTACTTATATAGTCACAAAATGCACAGTTATTTTTTGATGCAATAGAGATAGATGGTCTAAGTTCTAGTCAGACAAGATGCCTAGCATTACTACAGTCAGTTGAGCATGAAACTGCAGAGTACAGAATACAAAAAGATGCAGTGACAGGCACCCTGCTGTAAAGAAAACTGCAAAACCCTGGAAGGGAAGCACAAGTCAGCCATATATACACATCTGAAACACAAGTCTTCAACTCCTCTGAGACGCAATTTAATGTGGCACAAGTTTATCAGTACCTTACCCAGATTATTGGGAGAACCATTGGGAACCACCAGGTGCCTAGCTTATAGTAGCTTCTTGCTAAATGTTAAGTCCTTTCCCTATGAAAGTGAAACCAATTAAGTCAGAGGATGATCAGAGGCCTGGCCAGCTGAGCTTACCCACAGGGAAAAGGCAAATGTCAGAACTATTGAGGGGGAAAAAAATCTCCACTGCTGATACACAGAGCAAAGAATCAAATGTAAAAAGACAAGAAATGATTATATAAATAGCAATATAAACAAGACCTCTCCCAGAGGAAAGAAAAAATGACTTTGAGATCTCTGTATTCAAATGTGATGCATGTAATTCCAAATCTTTGAACGAAGAATAATACTTGAAGAATAAAAAAGAAAGAGAGAGAGGCAAAGAGGAGGGAGAGGGGGATAGGGCAACATTTGGGATATAAATAAATAAAATAATTAATAAATAAAAGAAAGAAAGGAAAAAGAAACACAACAGAAAAAAAAGAAACAAACAAAAACCCCAAGAATTTCCATATAGCTGTTTAATGGACAGGGAAATAGGTCAGAAGTGACAACTGGCATTTTGAGGCCAGATAATACCTATTAAATACTGCCTTGGTGTCCTCTTCATTCTAGCAAGAAAGGACATTCATCTTGAACAGTACTAAAGATGTTATGCTTAATGAAGAAAAAGGTTCTCAGGACTAAGTCAACAAAAGTTTCAAGTAACTGTCTCCAAGAATTTCAAACTATAAGGTGGCAAATAATTGAAGATTCGTTTATGTGCAAAAGTTACCATAACTGTCTCCTTTTTAATAGGTAGCAGAAAAGCCTTAACATAAAAGTCTATGTGCTCTTCGCAAAGCTGCAGTATGTGATAGCCAGGCTTCAATAAGGGTGTGCATAAGAGACGGAAAGTCTTGTCAATGGAAGGAACTATGGAAGTAGAGGAAGATGGGGTGAGATTCCTGTGGCCTGAGAAGGTGTCCTGAAACAAATAGAGAGACCTGTGTGCGATTTCCTGTCACACAGAATATAGTGTTTTAAACTATTGGTTTTAAACTGTTTGTGCCTATTATACCCACCAATCTTCACAAAGTCATCAGTAAGAAGCATTAGTATCAATTTTATCTTTACAATACTATTAAAATTACTGAGACTTATAGAATTAAATGACCACTAGAAAGTGGTGGTGTTAGTGTTAAAAATCAGGTCTTCAAACCAAGGTCTGGTTATTTCCATTATAACATAAAGTCTTGTTCATTTGCCCAGAACACGAGTATTGATGAAAGAGAGAGAGAGAGAGAGAGAGAGAGAGACAGACAGACAGAGAGACACAGAGAAAGAGAGACAGAGACAGAGAGAGAGACAGAGACAGACAGAGAGAGAGAGACCTAAAGGATCATAGAAAAGAGAGAAAGAAATAACAAAGCCATCCACAAAGTGATTTAATGGGTTTAAAATGGCTTTCAATCATGACTTTTGTGACGGATAACCTAAAGACTTATAAGAATTTCCAAATATAAAGAAGACACTGGGTGCTAGGTAGGTGTACTTATTCATGCTTACAAACCAACAATTTACCATCCTAAAATCCCATAGTCATAAATATCTACACCTATTTTGTTATACTTCCTTTTTACAAAATCCCTCTACAGCCAAGACTGCTCCTTCAATACTAGAGTTAGTTGATCATAAATCAGCCAAATGACCACCAATAAACTCCGCAAATGGCAAAGGTCCACCATGGGACAGAAATTCAGAAAAGAAACAGATAATCAGAAGTCAGGGAGTCAGTTTGAGAAATAGTAATCAATGGGGCAGTGGCAAAAAGAGATTGTGCTCTTATAAAAGCGTATCTCTGAAGAGCCTGGGATGATGTAGAAAAAATCAGTGGAATGGAAACTAAGTGTGGAAGAGTGATGTTAGAAGAAAGATCATGGCAGTGAGAAAGTCAGTATCGCTAAGCAGTAGAGCAGACCAAAGTTTAAAACAACAGTAAAGCAGCATGTTGTGCAACTGAGCTCTAATTTTTTTTTTTGACATCTTGCTTCACTTCCATGTCCTGTCCTCACCTCTCTTTCTTCATGTGGGGTTTGTCCATCCAGTCGACAATATTCATAACCACGCCACATACAATAATCCTCCAAAATGTCTAGCAGTCGAGTCATCTGGCTAAAGATGAGAACTCTTGATCCTAAAGTATTTCACCAGAAAATCGAGTTACATATGTGTAAAGTATGAAAATTACATAATGAAACACATTATCTTTGTGCAGTTAATATATGCAAGTAATTCCAGGTACCTTGAAAGTCAAAAAGAAAAGACAGCATCATAAACAATCTAAATAATATGGCATATGAACATGCTAAGACAAACCCACACAAAAAAAAATACAAAGAATGTTACACAAAATTATCTATTTGTTAAACTATAAGGTTTTCTTTAGGTCTTAAAAAATCTTGCAGACATCATGAATTTTGCAGGCAAATGGATGGAACAAGAAAATATTATCCTGAGTGATATAACCCAGAATCAAAAATAAATGCATGGAATGTATTCACTTATAAGTGGACATTAGCCATAAAGTACAGCATGCCCACAATACACCCCACAGACCCAAAGAAGCTAATGAAGGAAGACCCAAGTGAGGATGCTTGAATCATACTTAGAAGGAGAAACAAAAGAGTCATGGGAGGGAAAGGGAGCAAGGGAACTGGGTGGGAGAGTGGAGAGATTAGGGAATGGAGGGGTTTCATGATTAGGTATGGAGAAAGACCCAGAAGCCCAGGAGAATGAACAGAAATATACAGCTAACTGGGGTGGAGGGAAATGGAGAATCTCTAGGAAGGCCCAGAGAGACCTGGGATGGGGTAGGATCCAGGAAGTCAATGCAGGTGACCGTAGCCGAGATGCCTAATACTAGAGACATGGAATCTGTAGACACCACCTCCTATAGCCAGACAGGACCCCTAGGAGGATAAGGACAGCAACCCATTCACTAAACTTTCGACCCAAAATTTGTCCTGTCTAAAAGTAAAAAAATGCAGGGATGGAGCAGAGACTGAAGAAAAGCCATCCAATATCTGGCCCAACTCAGAACCCATCCCATCGGCAAGCACCAACCCCTGACATTATTAATGATACTCTGTTATGCTTGCAGACAGAACCCTAGCATAACTGTCCTCTGAGAGGCTCTACCCAGCAGCTCGCTGAAACAGATACAGAGACCCTAAGCCAAACATTAGACAGAGGTTGTGGATACCTATGGAAGAATTGGGGGAAGGATTGAAGCCCCTGAAGTAGAGGGAAACTCCACAGGAAGACCAACAAAGTTAACAAATCTGAACACCTGGGAGCTCTCAGAATCTGAACTATGTTGGTAGAACATACACAGGCTGGAACGAGGTCTCCTAGCACATACGTAGCAGACAGGCAGCTCAGTCTTCACAGCTGCCCTGTCTGGCCTCAGTGGGAGAGGATGTGCCTAATCTGCCAGAGACTTGATGTGCCAGGGTGGGGAGATACATTAGACCCCACCCACTTAGAGGAGAAGGGGTGGGGTGATCAAGGGAAGGGACTTGGTGAGGGAGGGACCGTGAGGAGAAGCAGGGTTTGAGATGTAAACAAATAAATAATATTTTTTAAAATCTTGCACCACACTACTGTGACTTAGATTCTGCCTTGTCTTTGTCCCAAGGATCTACAATGGTCCATATAATCTCTCACTGGATTATTACTGCAAGTGTCTTCACCTTGTCTATTGCTTTTACTCTCTCATTCCCAGGAGATTTCCCACACCGTGCTTCCAGTGTTATCTTCCTGACACACAATTCTGATCATGTTACTTCCTGTCATCAAGTCTTCTTTAACTCCTCTACATCCAAAATAAAAGCCTTTAAAGTTTGGTTTTAAAGGCCTCTCATAATTTAGTGCATAGCAGTGCATAATTTGGCATAATCCATCCTTACCAAATTTGCGAAATGCCTCACTATATTACATACCATAAACGCCTCTGCTGTGGTCCCTGTTTCACTGCCCTAGACAAGTACATCCATCCCATTATCAATGGCTCACTCTTGCTTACAATTTCCAGTCTTCACTTCCAATATCATCACTGTGAAGACATTCACAATTTCCACTTTCTCAATAGCACAATGAAGTGCACTTAGCACAATGAACTGCAACTCTTCTTCCTCACTACACTGTGAGCTTGTCCAAGGCAAAGCCATTGTTGTAGTCATCTTGGCATTCCTAGGCTGCAGGAGAATTCCTGACAAAGAGTAAGTACTCAACAATGTCTCCTAACCAAGTGGATGAATAAATATGAGACATTTTATTCACATACAAATCGTTATTGTGAGTTTATTTTATGCTAACTAAAAAAAAAAATTCCTCACTCACCCTGTTCTTTAATTCTCGCCAATAGCTTATCCAGAGCTACCATTTTACCACTATTGCTGACAATGTGCTCATCTGTTGTATAAGGTGGACCAGGCTCTGCTCCATCAAACAGATAAGGATGATTACAACACTTTCGGAGCTGCATCAGAATATTCAAGAGTCGCATTTTGTCCATCTTGCCAGAAGAGTTTAAGACATCAATATCTTTCATCAGAATTTTTGTATACCTAAAACGTTAAACTATAATTAATCAATTTCAAGAACACAATCCCATAAAGAAATGTTCCACTAGCAATATGGCTAGACTCCTATTAAGTATGAATAAAGTAGATAAAGGCAGATTTGAATTGAGTGCTGGAGGTATCAGTCAATGGTATGATGCATATCTAATATCCACAGTGCCCTGGGTTTAATCACAAAAACAAAAACATCTTTTTGATTTGAAAGAAAATATGATCTGAAAAACTAAGGAATTAAAGATTTGAACATTGTGATTTGTATGTTCCTTAGTTCGATGTGTCCCTATACTATTTCTGCTAACGAATGTTCCAGAGCCTACATCGGATAATTATCCACTAACTACAATACTTGCTGAAAGTTTACAGCCAACTTTTACTTGCTTGAGCTATATTCACATTTGAGCTAATAACAATCTCATTTTCCTTTTTAAATGGAACACATTAATTTTCTAATAGAATATCTGAACAACATAGCTTACCATTTAAGTAAATTATCATAGCTGAACAATCAACAAACGTGATTTTTCAATAAATTCTTATGTATAAATAAATGTTACCGGATGTAAAATTGCTCACCATTCTCTTTGCATTTTACTCAGTCCCAAGTAAATCTTTATTTCCTTCTTAGGAGGCAGACTCTTCTCTACATCAGTTTTTATACGGCGTAACAAAAATGGTTTTAAAACCTAAAAAGCAATGTGTATTATAAAAACATATAAAACACTTATGATTTCAAATTGTATGTTTCACTAACACTGCAGTGGTAACAGTTAGAACTTTCACCCTGATGTATAATCTAACAAACACCACCAACAAAAGGCAACAGCTGCCTAATTTCTCAGTAAATAACCACCAAATCATGACTCCATAAAGAATGAGAGTGGAGGCTGGGGTGATGCTCACAAAAGAGAGTGAATGTTCATCATTCACAAGACCCTAGGTTCAATTTCCAGATCCTCTAGAAATGATGGAGGAAAATTAAACACCCATGACTTGACAGGAGAAATTACACTAAAGCTTAGACAAGACTGTTGGCTACTGAATAATCATAGGAGAAGTCTCGCTTTACGTACTGTTTTAATACAAGGATTTTTAACATGAGGAAAATATGACATGAGAGTTTCGGTTTAAATTCCCTCAAAATAAACTTAAAATTCAGTCATTTAAAATAATTAAATCAATGAATGAGGAGAAAAAATTCAATGTTAAAAAAAGTCTAAACATTTTTTTTAAAAAAAATAATGAATGGAAATAAAAGGTTATTAGTGTATATCTCGGAGATTTTGTATTCCTCATGGAGTACCTACCAGCAATGTTCCACATACTGCACCATTACCATTATAGGTAGTAGTTAATCCTTATAATAAATCGTTGAAAGGAATATAATTATTTCTTTTTTTCAATTTTTTCTGACCTATTTTATCTATTTTATTTACTATTTCAGAGTTTTTTATTTGTTACAGTTTTGCCTGCATGTATGTATGTGCAACATGTGTGTACCGAGTGCCCCTGGAGGCCGGAAGAGTGGATTATAGCCCCTGGAACCAGAGTTACAAATGGTTGTGAGCTACCACATAGGTGCCAGGAATCAAGCCTGAGTGCTCTCTATATAGGAGAAACAACCCTCTTAAACAGCTGAATTGCCTCTCCAGCTCTGAATATGATTATTTCTTTTTTATTGTTGCTGGTTTTTGTTTGTTTGGTGGTTGGTTGGTTGGTTTATTTTTGGTTTTGGTTTTGGATTTGGTTTTTTTGGAGACAAAGTTTCTCTATATAGCCCTGGCTGTCATAAAATTCACTCTGTAGACCAGGCTAGCCTCACGCTTGCAGATCCATGAGTGATTGGATTAAAGGTGTGCACCACCACACCTGGCTAAACATGATTATTGGAATTTCTGTAAATTCAGTGAAGTCACTATACTAATAAGTAGAAGCAGATTTAAAGACTCAGACTTTAAATTTTTTTTCAAATTTACTTCTTCATTCATCTAAAATTATTTCATTAAGTGTATTTAACATATTTTGCATTGAAAATAATGATACCTATTTTCAAGGCTACTAGATAAACTTGTAGTTCATATAGAGGTTATTCATGGTAGATATGCATAAAGTATAGCTATTATTATTAGAGACCCATACAAAATAATAAGACTGTTGGTTTCTGGTTTGAGCATCTTAAACTTATCTAAAAGTTTATTAAGCATTTAAGCTGTCTTTAAGACTTTGAGGCAAAAACACTCTGAAGGCAGCAGAAAGTTAAAGATTAATCCCATTGGAAACAGAGTCCAAGATCTCTATAAGATGCTCAAAATAGCAAGATATATACAATCTTTCATGTAATATGATATATCATAGTATATATCTAAGATAAATTTAATTTATAAATCCAGCACAGAAATATGGTCAATGATAATAGTAAAATAGAACAAATATGTTATAATACAACATAAATACAAATCATATGAATGTATCTTCTTTCAACAGCAGGAATTATATTGTACTAAGGATAATGACTGGTATGGAAATGGATGGTATTTAATGCATAGAGATTAGTCATTGTTTTTATTTCTATGATTTTCTATATTTGGGGGCTATGATTAATCATGGGTAACTGGAATGATAGAAATCAAAACTGTAGAAAAGGAGAGATACTATATAGATTTTACAAGATGCTTATGAGAAGTGAACTTGAGTTAGAAGTATATAGGCTAAGGTAGGGGAAACCATGACAGTGGGTCTCCAGAGAAACCAAGAAATAGTTTCTAATAATGATTAACACATACATTACTGCTAGTATAGCCTGAAGTTAGCAACTGGAAAGTCATTGAAAACTATGTGATACGTTTCATTCATATGAAATGGAGAGCCATCAGTGATTAGTAGGTTTATGAGTAAGTAGGAGATTAGATAGTGAAGATGTAGAGGTAAACTAGTCTTTCAAGAAGGTTGTCTGTCATGAGAGAAAATTACAGTTAAATAAGCAATGATAGATAGATGGATGGGTGGATCAATCGATCGATCAATCAATCTATAGGGGAAAAGTGCTTGTGCATACAATTAAGCACTGGAGAATCCAGGAAAATTAAATTCATAGGCATCCTTCAAAGGAAAAGGATGTTTAGCATACCATCCTCTCAGAATGCTGGGAATGGACATAGTTTACAACCTGCTAATAGTTTGCTGTCTGATAAGCCAGGATCTGCCCATATCTTGAAGAATTTATGTTTTACTATCCCAGCCCCTTTTCCCCTAAAACACTGAGCATTACTTCTAGGCCATAAAATGCATCTTTGTGAGAGATGTCATCTGTAGTTTGTAACAGCCTGACTTCTGTTTTATCTTCGGAGCAGGCTAAATCCTGATTCCCATGGGATTATGTTTACCTCAGTCATTCCACACAGACCCACATCTTAAGCATAGTTTCTAAGTCTAAAGAACCCGTCTTAGACAGGAGGCCACATGGACTTTGTAAAGAGCTTCAATGTAAACATGTCTTAAGCTTTGTTGTATTCACAGCAGAGCTGAGTGAATCGTTAACAGAAAAACTGTTTTTCCAAAATTATGCTATGCTTAAATATGGCAAAAAAATAAAATAAACAAGCTAACGTCAGAGTCCAAGTTGTAACTCAGGAACTTCTCCAGGACCTCAGAGAAGCAACCTGAGCTCATGTATTGAGGGAAATGAGACAATATAGAGGGAAGAATAAAATTTGTAGTTAGTTATAGGACTAAACCACAGGATAAAGTTTATAAGTAAACAAAAAATGATGAGATTGAGTGCTCACGTGGAAGAATTTGCCATTGAGCAGAGAAAAACTAATGCATCCACTCAGGTAGCTGACTACCCAAAATGTACAAAGCTTCAAAGACAGGACCACATGAATGAATTCCTACCTAATGACTTCTGTTTTGTCATTCAGAAGAGAACAGTGCTACATACTGAGAGTGGTAGAGGGCAAGAGATAGCAGACATAGAAGTCTTGAGGTTGGGTGATATCTAAATCAGCTGTTAGAAGAATAAAGAAAAATGACTGTAGAATATCATGGTGAAGGAGTCAATACCATGAAATTCCAGCTTCTCCTAGAGAACATGAAATCATAGTGGTTCCCACGAGGAGAGTTGTAGAACTGTCTTAGTATTGAACAGTCTCAGTACAAATAAGATCTCTATACTCATACAGGGAAACAGCATTACATTATTCCAGTTTGGGTGTCAGGGCAGGTGTAGCAGAAGAACAAGGGTGCAAAAAGGCTCGACAGTAGGAGCAAAAGAGTGATCCAAGTCTACAAAATATTATTTCAGATTGATACACTAGAGAAGCAGAGCTCTGGGAACTGGAGGTCTCTGCCATGTTACAAAAGAAATAGAATGAGTAAATGTAACTGCAAATCTTTATCAATGAATGAAAAATGTTGACCAATAAATATGAGGGTATCACCTGTTGTCTAACCTATGAGAGAGAAGACAGTGGGCAGCAGATGGAACCGAGAGAGTGCTCTGGACTCTAAAACAGAGGTGTACACATACAGTGCAGGAGAAGTAGCTCAGAAAGGTTACTTAGCAACAAGAATACTGATACTATTTAGAGAACTTGTATGAGAGTAGGGTATGAGAGTGAAGAGCCTCCACAAGGAAGGACCACAGGATTATTGAGACCAAAAGAAAAACTTATTCTGGAGAGGTCAAGGAGACAATGGCTTTGTTCAACATAGGGTTATTAGGAAGGCTATACAGAAGCAATGAGACTGAGGCAGCAGGAAGCCCAAAATTTCAGATTCTATGGATGTTTGTTTTCTTGCTCAATTATATTCCATTAAATTGATTATTAATGTTTATGACCACTATTACTTACTGCATGGAGTCTTTCCACAAGTTTTTGATCACCAAGGCAATTTTTAGTGTCAAACCAAGAATCAAAGTCCTGTGGAGGTGTGAAAATTCTACAGTAAGTGCACAAGATTTTTAAAATAAACTCAATATTCTAGACATTCATATACAACTAGTATACAAATAATCCACTTTCAAAGTACTTTTAAACACTTTATTGTGATAGTCACAATGTTTTACTTTTATAATAGGTGAAAATACAGCAACCATTCACAAAATTTTAATGGCAATGTAAAGTAAAACCATCACCTTAGAAAATATTAGGTTTTACTGGATCATATAATGTTATATGTAGTTAAGAAGGATAGGATATAAAAATCATTCCTTTTGATTTGCTGACCTCACAAAACTGTGCTGATAATGAAGAAAATATAAGTCTCTCAAATGTAATGAAAAGGTTGAATACACCACTCTGAACTGAGTCTCTCTTATCAGCATGGTAACAATGTGATATATACAAAATAACAGACAGAATAATCAGAAGAAGAGAATTATACTATTTCCCAAAATATGCTTGAGAAAACTAAAATATTCAAGTGAAGAATCACAAATGAAAAAAGTATAAAATTTAACCTATTTTCTGTACTTTGAAAACAGATGTCTCAGGCCAGCAAGATGGCTCTCAGGATTAGCAAAATAACATGAGTTCAGTTCCCCAGAACACACATAAAGATGCAAGGAGAGAGCTAACTAGATCCAGTTTTCCTCTGATCTCTACACATTCACACATGTACAAACAACAATCATAACAAAAACGGAGAGAGAGAGGGAAAGATGAAGGGAGGCAGGGATGGAGGGAGGAAAGGCGTCTAGATGATTCTGAACATTAAGATATATATTAAGATGTATGGCTTCGAGCTGGGATGGGAGATCAATAGTAAAGTGTTAGCCAAGCACCCTGGGGTCGGCCCTGAGCACCACTCCCCCACACATACAAATACTTTATTTTAAACTTACATCTGCAGAATTAAAGACATCCGGCAATAAAAAGTTAAGTAATGCCCAGAGCTCATGCAAGTTATTCTGCAAAGGTGTACCAGTTAGAAGTAAGCGATTAGTTGACTTGAACTCACGAACAATCTCTGAAAGCTAAAATAAAAAATTATATAAGCATTGTTCTGGTCCTTAGAATGCTCAACATTCAGTTATATACTTCAGTCAAACTAATTTTCTATGGAAAAATATCCTCAGTTGGCATTGCCACAACAAAGCACAACCAAACACTAATAACCTAGACATGTCCACACCTGAAAGAATACAAATCATAGTTACATCTGAGGTCCCTGCCCCATCGTGAAAATTTTTAGTCTCTCCAGTTTGGGGTTTCAGAAAATCAAATTTCTTCCATTGGATCCAAGCTATCACTTTCTTCTCCCCATGAACCATCTTCATCTACATGTATAGCTAAGCTCCAACTCTGGTCTTTTCACAACTATTTAGCACCAAAATTGAGCTCATTGTCCTTGATAATATATATTAAGATTTCAAGTTTTAAGACCACAAAAAATGACAAAAACATCAAATCAGTAATTTTAGAACAAAATCCTATTTTCATAATGTTCTTAATGAAGCAATGATTCTTTAACATGCGTCCTCTTATCAAGTATTAGTTCCAATGTGAAATTAGTATGCTCCACCTGATGGGTTTGCTCCAGTTCTGTCCCTGTTTCTCCCAGAGTAGCCCAGTGATCCAAAGAGAGGTTCATCATTACAAGTGAAGTTTTTCCTACTGTTGATGAAGTTGAATGGCAACAAATAATTTATATTTTCAATATTAATACCAAACTCTAATTCACATAAATCAGAAAACTCCCTTTTCTAATCCATAGGAATGAATACATACGCATAAGGTAAGTAGCTCCTCAATAAAAATAAGCCACTGCAAATGATATTTGTACATCAAATATTCTGAGTGATATTAAAATAATGTAGCATGACAGAGTTAGGCTGTAACAGGAGAGATTGCAAATAAATGCCTAATTTGCATTAAAGTCAGTGCTCAACTTTCATTGGTTCTGCATGAAATAATTTAGCCTTTATGGGCACTTTAAAAACTAATTGTCATCCACGTTCTGTGAATAAAAGCACAATCTTCTGCTACTTATTTTTTTATTTTAAACACAGAAAAGTGAACAAACAAGCCTACTACTTGGATAACGTTACTGAGAACTTACCTTAGATTTTTCATTTTTTATTCTGTGAGCTTCATCGATGACTAAGTATCTCCAGTGAAACTTTTTAAACACAGATTTTTCTTTAATTACCATCTCATAAGAAGTCACACAAACATCCCACTCTCCTGGCATCATCTCATCACGAATAAAAGCTGCCTAAATCAAAATAAAGTTTGTATATTAGATTATGTTGATAAGGTAATTACCTAAAGAAACTGTCAAGAGAATATTAAGAAATATTAAGAATATTAAGAAATAAGAATATTAAGAAATATGGGAAATCATAGATCACTTTGTCTAGTTCATTCGAGAGATAGGAAAATCTCTCATGAAAAGCCTCAAAGATTACTTTGTGGCCAATAGTCTAGTTGTAATGAGAACATATTTATCAACAAAACAAAATCTCACCGTATATGAACCAGAAGAACACTTCATGTCCCGAGAGGCCCAAAATAACATGGGACAACATAGCTTGATACCTTAGTGTCACAAAGATCCAAGCACTAATATAATCTCATTTAACAAGTATAAAATATTTACCACTTTAGTAACATTTCCCACCTTTGGAGATATCTTATACATTCCTTCATTTCCCAGCAAAAAATAATTATGTATTTTGGTAAGGAGTCCCAGAAGCTCCTTAATATTTTTGTGCAGTTCTTAATGTTATTATAAGACTACAGATGTGGTTTCATAAAGCGAATCTTCTCCGTGTGGTAAAGGAAGCTATTAAAAACAGAGAGACTATTTACAACTATTTTTAAATCTTCACGGGCAGTGGCCAACATGGTAGCCAACTTGACTGAAAACATCTTTAACTGGAATGAACGTCATTCCAGATGTTATGGGCCAAAATAAAACCACAAAATTTTAAAAGAAGCCAAAAAATCTGTGTGAAAAGGAACTACTCGGTACTATAATTTCAGAGTTTTGGTGCATAAACAAAATAAATGGATTATTACAAAGTCTATACTATACTTCATAATTCATAAAAGTGCACCAAATGCACTGTTGATTCATTCAACAATATTTATAAGTATTCAGTATGTAGTAAAAGATTTCCTAGACTAACACAGTGGATAGAAAAATACCTCTATAGCCACCTCAGTCATACGCTGAGAAATTATCACATTTTAAAAGGCAGTTAAAATTTGAGAGGATTGTTGCAGGGGTCGGAGGACTGAGTACCAGACCTCATTGACTCCTAGGACCACCTTGTCCTTGCTTCCCTGAGTGAAAGATTCAGCATCCTGCGTCCTCAAGAATTTAGTGCAATTGAGACTTGTTTTTTTATTTAACTTAACTCTCTTTTAGAATTTATAAAACTATTAACCAGATTTAGGGTTAAGTATCTTGATAAAATATTAAAGACCACATGACCCAAAGGCTCTTTAAATTATACACGCTGAAGCTCACTCATAACTACACAATCAGTAGTCATATGGGAATTAAGACCATATCTGTTTCCATGTCCACTAGATACAGATTTCTCTGTGATAGATAACGAAAACAAGTGTGTAAAGCTAAAACTGTAAATAGCAAAACTTAAGTCGTTCCAATTTCCACATTTCTGTCTCCCAAGTAGCACAAATGGTTAGGTGACTAATAGTACATACTGAAAAGTCAACACAATTCATGAATGTGGTAAGAAAATGAGCTAGTATATGGACAATACTGGACAATTAGTAATGGCGCTTAGCTGGGAGTCAGTCCACCTGAAGCGTCATTTTAGCAGTAGTAGTAGTTGCTGTTGTTGTTGTTGTTGTTGCTGTTGTTGTTGTTGTTTTTGTAGTACTAGTCATAGGTAACTTAAATGTGTTTAGCAGGAACATTATATAACTACGGTCTAGAAATAATATTCTTGACAGTCTTTTTAAAAGTAATTTCTCACTTACTCTCACATCTTTGTCTCCAACGAAACAAATAACACGGAGAGATGGGACCCATCGTTTAAATTCATTCATCCAATTATGTAAAGTAGACTTTGGAACTAAAACCATGTGGGGTCCAGGGATGTTTCTGTAGTGCTTCAGGTAACCAAGCAAAGCAATGGTTTGTAAAGTCTTCCCAAGACCCTGTATTTATCATCACAAAGGGGGAAAGATATGTAAATGTGCTTTTTTAAAATGAAACAATTTGTTGGAAACAACATTACAAAAAAAAATCTTGCCAATTATCTCACATTAGGGCTTAGGTTTCTAGCAATGAAAATGAGACAGGACTTTTCAAAAGAAGAAAGACACAAGACCATTTCAATTCATTATTTGTTGTGAGTGGAGAAGAAAAGAACCAAAAAACTGCAGTCAAAATATTGCTTAATAAATCACTTTTCCATTTAAAACATGCTGACTCTGTTGAGGAACAAGCAAACTGATACGTAATCTTTTCTATTAGGTGCAAACCTAGGAATTTCGGGGTACGTTTCACCAAAATAGACGTCTTTCTTGAGCCTGTTGAGATAGTGACCTTTCTTTTCTATTGTCCCCAACATTATTCCAGCCCAGGCATTAAATATTCAGACTGTGCATTTCAAGAGGCTCATGGCTGTCACTGACACCCCACACTCTAAAAGATCTTAGAAATCAGAAAGTCACAGAGCATAGCAGTGTGAAAAGACCTTAGAGATCACTAGCTCAGTGTGCTTTTAAAAGTAATATGTCAAACACCCATGAGCCTGGCATGTAGCCCATGGGAACGGGAGCTATGCAGTATGCTATTCAGCCTTTAAAAATAAGAGTCATCACTTTAAGAGTTAGGGTGTGGCTCAGTGGAGAGCACATGCTTAGTATGAAGCCCTGGGTTTGATCCCAACCTCTGGAACAAAAGTAAACACTAAATAATTAAGCAGCTTGTTATTTAGAGAGCCTAATCTCTAACCAGAGCATAAAACTTCCCTCTATGAATCTAAGCTGAGTGATAAGTCACTTAAGAGGGATTGTTATGGACAAGATTCACCAAAACCTTAAAATGTTTAAGAAACTGATTCTACTTCCAGGAATTCTATGATAACAATGTGAGAGGCACAGAGAAACTAACAATAAAATGGTCATAGTAGCACTATTTATACTGCACCGCTGACAATCCAAACGGGCAGAGAGTAGTAGAAGGAATCAGTGGGACTTCCTTAGGACTCTTAGACAGTAAAAACTTACTTTGACAAAATGTTAGAGAGATATGAAAAATACATACAAATGTGAAAAGATCAGAATGCCAAATTATACATACCACATATCTCAATTATACATCTAAAAAATAGTTTAAGAAAAAACATAGCAAAACGTTAACTATGGTTATTTCTCAATGGCAGAATGGCTGTGTAATTGCTATTTCTTAATTTCTATTTTTTTCTAAATTGCATATATTCTCTAAAATGCCTTCCTCTCTTTTAGACTTAAAACAAGTTGAACATGATGGTATACATCTGTAATCTCAGCTTGAGGGCAGGCTCAAGCAAGAGAATCACAAATTTAAAGCTTGAGCAACATTTTGGGACCTTATTTCAAAAGAACACATATAAAAGGAGGGTGATCGATCCCTTGCCTAGCACACACAAGGTCTTCGTTTTAAGCTCCATTACTAAAAGGGAAAGAAAGGAAAGGGGAGAGACAAGAAAAGAGAAGATAGAATTAAAACTTCTATGACATCAGCAGATTCTGGAAGGATCTTTAGATCATTTGTCTTAGACAAGTTGTAGCCAAGAAGTTCTTGGGGTAAATAATCCCTGTCCTTCTGCTGACAGATAAACTGAGGCCCTCATGCTATGAGCAGAATATGGCCCTCAACAGAATAATGAAAATATAAGGAGCTACAAATCCTTGCTTTAAAAAAAATGTTCTGCCATACACCTAACAGCTGCTCCGCCAAAGATGAGCACCTATGGGAGAGACTAAACTAGATGTCATAAGATGCATTTCATCATTTGGCCTTCTGGATAATAGTGATTGAAAATATGGCTCCTGGGTCTCATAGATAATATATTATTGGGTTAAATAGATATCTAATTCCCTCTGTCCTCTCTTGAGTCTAATTTTAGGAATTTTGTCTTAACATACAAATCTGGGCCTTATACAATCCCCTCACCTACTCAATTAGTGTCTTATATGATCTTACTTTTTCATCAGTTATTTCACATGCATGTCCATGATTCATTAGTTTATCAAAAGACTTCAACTTGGCACTCTACTGTTATGGAGACTCAACATTGAAGCTGAACATTGTGGGTATGCCTATAATCTCAACACTCAAAAGGCTAAGGCAAGAGGATTGAAACCCATTCGTCTGTGGCCATATAATAATGGCGAGTTACAGGACACCTGGGTCTACATTCATTTACATATGAATTTGTTCATTTGTGCATTTACTTATTGTTTGGTTTATCTATTCCACCTCATTCCCAAGAAGAATGAGCTGTTGCTTGTTATAAAAACATGGAACAGAAATTAATAGTAAAACAGAAATGAAAAGTTTTCAAGGAAAACTAGACAGAAGATAAAGATAAGCCGGACAGTGGTGGCGCACGCCTTTAATCCCAGCACTCAGGAGGCAGAGGCAGGTGGATTTCTGAGTTCGAGGCCAGCCTGGTCTACAGAGTGAGTTCCAGGACCGCCAGGGCTACACAGAGAAACCCTGTCTCGAAAAAAAGAAAAAAAAAAAGAAAGCATAAGAAAGGAAAACCATCCAGGGCAAACCTTGCACTTGTCTGGGTTTCTTGGAAGCCAAAGTTTAAACAAAAACAAGAGCAAAAAAGAGGTGCCGTACCACTTCAGGAAATCTCCATATGATCTTTGAGCCATGCAAAAGTTTATATTCTACAGGTTATTTGAACAGCTGTAGACAACAAACATTCTTTTGCAGGCTGGAGACATAGTTCAGAGGTTAAGAGCACTTGTTGCTCCAACAGAGGACCTGGGTTCCATTACTAGCACTCATGCGGTGACTCACAACCATCCTTAACTCCAGTTCCGGAGGATCCTAGGCCCTCTTCTCTCCTCCCTGGGTGCTGCAAACACATGGTACCCACATAGGCAGCCAAGCCACTCACACACATAAAGTAAAATAAATAAATCTAAAAAGTAAATCATTTTGCCACTAAATAAAGCTTTCAGGCGTAGGGCTTGAGGAAAGTTCAACACAGGTAGTTCAAATTTACATGAAAAACTTGTAGTAACTCAGACCATCCTTTGAGTACCAGTGCCTTACCATTTCATCAGCTAAAATACCATTGACTCCATTTTCATACAAAGAAATCAACCAGTTTAGTCCTCGGATCTGATAATCTCTCAGCGCTCCTCCTTTCACATCTGAAAACAGAAATGAAGAACCTCTCAGACTTTTACTAGTATACTTATGGAACGTTGTTTTTTCTCCCACTGAACTGCAAAAGCAACCATGAGTGTGATAAAGTACTCACAGGAGGGTGAGATCTCAAATCTAACACACACATTCGACGTTTTCCTGCTCTCTGACAGAAGCTCCTCATCTTCCTCTTGTTCTGTGCGCCTGTGGCGATAGCTAGGTGAAAAGACAAAAACAAGAACTTTAACATTCACAGCCAACGCTGAGACACCACGGTAGATCTGCAAATATCTTTTATTTTAAAAGGGATGTGTTATCTAGTGTCTGGCATAGAATGTGGTAGAAGCAGTCTACTTTTAAAAAAAAACTAATTAAGTTCTGGTACGAAAAAAAAAATAGGTCGTTGTCCCCAAAACATATTTACATTGTCGATAATCATATTATTCCCATAAAGTTATGCTAAGCAAATGAAATGGCAAAGGAGGGGGGGTAAAAAGGGAAAGGGAAGAAAGGAAGAAGACTGCATACTCTCCAGCTGAAATCAAGCTCTGCTTGTCATCTTTCTTTACTCGAGGATGAGCCAGTTTCATGTTGAGAGGAGATGTTGGAGACTTCTGTGCTGAAGGTTGAATGAAATGGGCAAAAAGTTCCGTCTGCTTCAGTAAAAACTCAAATCTCTTGGCTCGGTCTGCTTTCTAATTTAGAAACGAGAGGGAGAGGTAAAGATTTTTGGTTTATGTTCATTCAAAGTTATTTATCAAACATTTATATTCTGCTTCATTTATGCAATATCCTCTGCTCTTTAAACGTTAATCTACCGAATTCCCTTTGAAATCCATGAGATGGTCCCTAGGGTCATACCCATTTCACAGATGATAAAATGGAGTCACAGAATGGGCAAGGAACATTACCAAGCTTCCCAGATCGTAAGTAAAAAAAAAAAATTTTTTTTAAATGCTATTTTAAAATGCTAGCTTGAACAGAAGAAAAATGCCCTGATAGATTTAGTAAATACTCCCAAAAGAAGTATACCCTTGGGATTGGAAGCGTAGTGCAGTGGTAGAGTATTGCCAAGGCCCGGAGTTCAATTCCCAGTGCCCAATATGACAAAAAGATCAGAAAGTCAAAATTAGAAAACTAATCCTCTTTCTAAACATGATTCTCTTTTTCTTTAATAAAAATTGCATCAAATATGTATGTCCTAAAAATATAAACACATGTATATTGAAACCAGGCACACAACTTTAATCTTAGCATTTAAAAGGCAGAGGTAGGACAATCTCTGTGAGTTCAAAGCCAGTCTGGTCCACAGAGCAAGTTTCAGTATGGCCAGGACTACAAAAAGAGACCTTATCTCAAAAAAGTCATAACTAAATAAAATACACATAAGTTATAATATACACATACTATAAAGTTTGAGAATTACCATACTGCATGTAGAAATAACTGAAATCTAGGCATAGAGTATCAGCTGCTCTCAAAAATATTTTCAATACCATGGTACAATAATGTAATGACATTTCTTTCTTTGAATTATGTCAATCTAGAAATTTATATTGTATGCTACTAGTATGTAAGGTTTCTACACAAGAAAACAGAACTTAGAGAAAAATATAGGCACACATACGTGTGAAATAGTTCATACAGATTATTTCCATACTTAATGCTGATGTGTAGTCGAAAATTTCAATACCACATCGTCAAAATAAATGGGTTGTTTTATTTTATTTTTATTTTAGATGCCTATTTGTTCTCTAATAAAAGAAACAAAGGGTGTGGATTTAGATGGCAGACGGGGTAGGGAGAATCTGAGGTGTTAGAGGAAGGGAGACCATAATCAGATTATAGTTTTAAAAACTTTTCTATAAAAGAAAAGTAGAAAAAAATAAAAATAAACTGGTTCACAACAAAACCTTAAAAGAACAAGAGTTTATTTCATCCTAAATAAATGAAGAAAGGAAGATTATTTTTTCTTTTTATTTATAGTTACTCATTGACCATTCAGCAGAGAATACTTGATTACTGGTGAAAAATTAATAACTCCAGAAACTTATAGAATTCATTAGCATAGATACAAGACTTAGAAAAGTACATCCAGATCACCTGCTGGAAGGAGGCCAAAACTTCCTCAATTCATGTGATCGTCTCTGGAATGTTGTTTTTAGAAACGGTTAAAACATTAACTGTTCCTTGGATGTGGTCTTAAATATTAAGGCACAGACTCCTGTAAAAATAACTATCAGCAACTAAAACACGTATTTCCTCTCTATTTAACTTCAAGACTGCAAAAATAGTCCTTCGATTTTGAGGGGGGAGATCGGTTTCAACTACCTATTCAGTCCTCGGTGTCTGAAAATTAAACAAGTCGCAAAAGCAATATATGGGGCTCAACTAAGATCACATTACTTAACTATGTAATACTTTCATGCATTGGGTTAATAAGCCTGAATATGCCTGTAGTGGTGTATTACCATAGTACACATTTCGTTAATGTATAGCGTTTATTTATATATAATTTAAGAAGGAGAAATGCTGATCTGGCATTGTGACTGCATTTCCCTCAGGGTACAAAGGGACACTGATACTGCCACCCACAGATCTCTTCACCACTGAGTACACAAAATGTCTTTTGTCTTACAGCACCTTAGTATTTGATAAAGAACATTGAGAAAAAGTGAGACACGCATTCTCATCTCAACTATTCCACATAGTTTCTGTGATCTTTAATTTTTCTCCTTTGAAAATGAGATTACTTTATTCAATAAAATGTAATTGTTGGCTGGGGAGATGGTTCCAAGAGTAAAGTGCTTGTCACAAAGGTATAACGTCCTGAGTTCAAATCCCTAACACCCACATAAAAAGCTAGGTACAGTGGCATACACCTGTATTCCCAGCATTGACAAAGAGGAAATGTGTGGATCTCAAGAGCTCACAGGCTATCCAGTCTCATCAAATCTGGGAACTCTTGGTTAGTCAGTGAAAAAAAAATTAAGTTAAGGTGGAGAGTGATTAAGGAAGACCTTATCTAAGCCCTCCTCAGGGTAAGTCAGAGGGAGCAAGAGTCAAAAAATAAGGTGAACAGTGACTGAGGGAGATACCTGACAGACACTTCTGGTCTACACACGCATGCACGCACGCACACATGCACACATGCATTCACACACAAACATACCCAGACACACAGAGAGAAAATGGTTGTGACAATTTAATAATGAAATTAGATTTGTACTCTGAAATCAGATTATGCATCATAAACAGACAAGTCTTTTTCATCTTTGATATTTCCATAAAAATTAACTATAAGACATGTAGTGTACGCCAGTAATCACAGAAATCAGGCCTATCTCACAAATAAACAATAAAACAAACAAACAAAGAGAAACATGCTGTTTACTACCTTACCAAGGGTATATTTACCATTTTCTCTTCATATTCTGGGTCCATTTCCTTGTCAGATTTGGAAGTTTTAGCAGCAAGTTTGAGTTGAAATGGAGAAGTGATTTTCTAGAATTTCGAAGGAAATAAATATCAGTCAATTGCAAAGCAAAGTCTTTAAGGTGGTAGATGTTCTTCCTTGAAGGAAAACAAAAGTAATTAACTAACTTGATAAATAAATACTGAGCGACACACATTGTAGCAACGATCAAAGTTATGAAAGCAAGCCTTATGATTAATCCAGTTTTGTGTACCTGTGTTCCAATAAAAAAAAAAACTAAAATATCAGAGAGATGGCATTAATTAGAATAAAAACCAAAAATAAAACATTGGGCCTTTTCATCTATTTTTTAATTAAAGCAGAAAAAATGTACAGCCGTAAAATAAGAGACTTAGAAATCCTGAACAGGCTAATGTTCAACCACAAACCAAAGAATTCAAGAAATGTAAATAATAACTCTTCCAAACAGTTCTTTATGTACTGGAAACAAGACAGACTTTTGGAATAAAAGACTCTGGCTTCTGTTCCTGAAATGACACTTTTAAAATTTGTTTTCCTAGACTAATTAAAGCATGTATATTTTTATACAGTGTGACACGATCTCATACACTTAAAATAACCCAATAGTACAGCTTCAAACTGGTCACTTTATTTCTTCTGCAAAGAAAACTATTCTGACTATTCGTGTTACAAGAATATTTTATAGGAGGGATTTATCAGAGCTATTCTCTATTAGCTGTTGATACTTTTAAAGTTGTAATTCAGTGAACACTAGCATCTATTAGTAACTTTAAAAGTTTAAAACAACCTGGAAGTACAGGGTTAATATCTTATGTATCCCATATTTTGTTTAAAAAAAAACAAACCTATTGATTTAAATATCAGGACAGATAGAATAAAAAGCCTTGTCTAGGAGATATCAAAAGATAAAATAACAATACAATAGCCTATCCATCAAGATCAATACCAAGAATATTTGAGTTTGAACAGAGACTTTGTAGAAAATAAAGCAAAAACAAAAGAAATGGCCAGGCAGTGATGGCGCACGCCTTTAATCCCAGCACTTGGAAGGCAGAGGCAGGCAGATTTCTGAGTTCGAGGCCAGCCTGGTCTACAGAGTGAGTTCCAGGACAGCCAGGGCTGTACAGAGAAACCCTGTCTTGAAAAACCAAAAAAAAAAAAAGAAAAAGAAAAAAAAGAAAGAAAGAAAAAGAAAAAAGAAATGAGGTCACATTCATCACAACTTTTGTCAACGTGTCATTAAACTCTTGCAGAATAATTCAGCATCAGAATAGGACCTTAAGCAAAAAAGAGAATGCTTCCACTAATTAACGGCTGTCTTCAAACATTTGTTAAATGTTTTATTTTGAGGAAATTCAAACAAAAATTATGGAGTTTGACCTTGGTGAGAGTCCTACTTTGGAGCACTAATCACATAAAAACTGTGTTGATTTACAAGTATCTCATGTGTCATGATCAACTCCCTGAGATGTCTTGAATGTAATTCTGGGTGTATTGGAATAGAAACTGAAAAAGACACTTTCAAGATCATACTTTCAACATGTCACATATGCTGTGAATCGTGGTACATGCTTTTAATACCAGCACTTGAGAGGTAGAGGCAAGTGGATCTATGTGAATTCAAGAACAGCCTAGTCTACGTAGAGTTTTCCAGGACAGCAAAAGCTATGTAGAGAGACCCTGTCTTAAACAAACAAACAAAAAATGTCCCATATAGTACAAGTCTCATTTTCAAAGCTACTGAATTTTAGATTAAAATAAAAATTCCAGGACAGCCAGGGCTATACAGAGAAACCCTGTCTCGAAAAAAAAACCAAAAAAACAAAAATTCCATCTTTATCTTAAAGATCAATGAGGTGGAGTTTTCAAGTTTTAAAACAGTAACAGCTACTTCACCGTGAGAGTGTGTGTGTGTGTGTGTGTGTGTGTGTGTGTGTGTGAAGAAAACTTCACTTTCACAGAATTACATCTCAGGAAAACATTGTATTCATTACTTCTGTGCTTAAAAATTGAATCCCACACTAATTGAATCCCTCATCTTGAGCAGTATTATTAAAATGGATAACCACTTCATTGACACTACTCACCAGGACAAATTCCTTAATGCTTTAAAAAAAAAAAAAAAACCTACCTTTTCAACCTTCTCATTTCTATTTGAGTATGTGTCCCAAAATAAATTTCTCATACCAGAAAATATAAATGGTAAATAAGATTTGTCTGATGGAATACTTGTGGATTTTACCATCTTGCAGTCTTTAATGTATTTATTTTTTGACCATTTCATAAATGTGCATATTTGGTCATTTTCACACCTCTTCTCTTATCCCCTCCCACTTCTGGTGAGCTCTTCTTTCTCCCAGCTAATGCACCCCTGCACCCCTACTGTCCTGTCTTTTTTTTATGTGCAGATCTTATAGTATTGATGCCAGGAGTTTTGCCTTAAAAACCATGACTTTGATGTTTTAACTCCTGCAAAATACTATCTATTTCTACATTCCTAAGTAATCCAGCTGTCACTTACACAAGTAAATTCAAGAACTAGAAGGTAAGAAGAAAATGCCTCTGTGTGGGCTAAACATCACAATCAGTTCACTGATAGCTGTCTACTTCATTCAGCATGAAAGCACTCTTCATTCAGAAGTGTGTTTACCCTATTTCTATCCAATTCTACCTCATTTGGTAGTCTAGCTTAGCACACCCCAAGAAATGAAAGCAGTAGCAAATGACACAGTAAAGACCACCAAAACAAGGTTTATCATGGACACCAGGAATAGATAACAGAACTCCAAAACTAAAATGCTTCTTCTTATATAGTAGCATCCTTTATCCTTGGGGTTGGGCATCACTGATATTTTCATTATTTATGGTTAGATAAATTTCTTCTGATGAAAGTAGATGAAGTCTTTAAAATTTAGTAGTAAGTGAATAGCTGGCTAGCAAGGAGACAGAAAGAATTATTAGAAACAAATAATTAGAAGTTATTGCTACTAAGAAGAGTCTGAGAAATGGTTATTTTGTTGAGGGAAAACAGCATGCTTAATACCAACTGGTTTTGTAACACTGTCAAAGTACACTAACCTATGAAGACGCAGAAAGGATAGATGTGAACTCCTTGCAGATTCAAGGTAGTATAAAATATACTTAATATTCTAAAGGATTTATTTATGTGCATTTCTATACTTCTGTGTGGGTGTATGGACATGTGGATGTGATGGTCCCATGCACCAAGTGTGGAGGGACAGAGGAGAGCATCAAGTGTCTTCCATCATCTCCACTTATTCCTTGAGGCAGAGTCTCTCCCTCAACCAAGAGCCTTTTCTTCACTAGGCTTGCAGTCACCAAGCCCCAGAAATTGTTCTATCCTATCTCTATCACCCTCAAAAATGAGGTCTTCAGGTGTGTGCTACTGTGTTATGTGGTTGGTAGAACCCAAATTCTAGTTTCTATGATTATATACCAAGGGTTCTTAACCCTTTCTCCCATTCCATTCCAAACTTAGCTTTTAAGGACAACTGAAGATTAAATTTTAAAAAAGATTGACCAAAATAGGAATCTTTAGAAATCCAGGAAATGCAGCTCCTATCCTGAGTGGATAAAATGAAGCCCCTTCATAATAGCATACAGAGTTCATGAACATACAGCAGTACACTTCGTGCTTATTACGTACATTTTTATTGATACCCAGTCTTTTTAAAAAGGAAATCCAAAACTTATACAATTTCAAAATTCAACACTGACTACCATGTGAAGAAGAAGAAAAGGAAGAGGAAGGGAAAGGAGAAGGGGAAAGGGAAGGGGAAGGGGAAGGAGGAAGAAAAGGAGGAGGAGGAGGAGGAGGAGGAGGAGGAGG
>JADRCH010007469.1:1642728-1737501 GCA_019843965.1 Rhynchomys soricoides
GAGGAGGAGGAGGAGAAGAAGGAGAAGAAGAAGAAGAAGAAGAAGAAGAAGAAGAAGAAGAAGAAGAAGAAGAAGAAGAAGAAGAAGAAGAAATAACATTTACATTTGCCTAGTCCAGAGAATAAAAGGCACTAGATGCATTTTTTTAAATTTCTTAACCAAATACTTGGTATTTGGCCCAGCTTTAATGATCTAAGTACCACACACATCTTATACCCAGTGTTTTCCATGATTTTCACTTAGCACTTTCTGTTTAATCAACCTTGCAACAATAAACTATGTGACTTAACTAACGGATTTAGCATCGCTCTTCTAATTCAAGCAAATGGTCTTAATTTCCCCCAAAAGCTATTCATCTAGACATACACCATTGTATAATGATTTACACAAAGCCACTTGAGATTCCTAAAGCATAATTTCAATTACCCACCATTTTTTAAATCATCGTGTATATTGCTAAATGGGGAAAAATCCACCTATAAACGATCTGTTGTGTAATTTTATTATACATCAAAACTTCTTATGTTCCACCCTATTCTTTAACATCAATTTTTCAAAGTACTGTATAGTTTTACTTGTATATTCATAGGAGATAATACCTACTTACTGGATTTATCTGTAATAGGTGTGACAGTGCTCCTCTCTCATGTGTTCATCTTACAGAGTAGGACTTTAAAATAAAATGTATCCAGGAGTGAATGGTGTCCCACTAGGCAAGGGAAGTGAAAGGCTGGAAGGCCAAAGGCCAGATAAGGGGATCATCTGGATGTCCTGGAGTGAAACACTATACCACCAGGGGCGGGGCAGGAGAGGGAGAGTGCAAAGGTTGGACCTTTTCCTAAGACAGCATGGCTCCTCAGTGTGAAGATTGTAAGATAAAGCTCAGAAGGGATGTTTTCTTGACATAACACCCCCTCTTCACCATGAGACAGGGATCAAAGGAACATGAGAGATTTTTTTTTTTATTTCTGGAATCCCAAAGACAGACACTGCCAATCACAGCAAGCATTATCTTCCAACCATTCTCCCTCTTCCCCTCCTGTGCCCCACCACCACCAGCAGCACCTTGAAATTTAAATTACAAAAATAAACCCCAGCCAAACCCCTTTCAGCGAGATGGTGGGACTGAAGGGCCCAGATTTCCCAGGCAGAGGCCGACGGGAAGAGGGGGGTAGAAGAGCGAGCAAGGAGAGGGAGAGGCGGAGGCATTTTCCTGCACAGCCCCATCCCCCACAAGGTTCCCCCAGTTCCGGGAAGGTAGAGGGGGGTCCGGGGCTAGGAGAGACTCGGGGCTCAGGATCGGGACACCCCGACACCCGGCCGCGCCCCCGCCCTGCCCCGCCCCCGCTCAGCAGGCGGCCAGCAGGAAAGGGGGAGGGGAGGGAATGCTAGATGGCTCTGCCGCCCTGCTGCCCCCATCCCTGCGGTGATCTTGGTACCTGTCGGCTCCAAAAGGTCAGGGTTTGGGGCCCTGCGAGGAACCAGGCACAGGATGTGTCCAGCACACACAGAGCGCGCGCACACACCCCTTTCTTATTTACCTCCTCCTTCTTCTCGCCCTTCTCAGTGGCCGTGGTGGCTTCGGTGGCGGCGGCGGCGGCGGCGGCGGCGGCGGCGGCAGCGGCGGCAGCGGCGGCAGCGGCGGCGGCAGCCGCTCCCTCCTCTTTAAAGGTGGACGGCCCGGGCTGCTCATCCTCTACGACCACGATTGTGGCTCTGGCATCCGAGGCTGCCACGGTGGCTGCCTCTGTGGCCGTGTCCGGCTCCATGGCGTTGGAGCGGGAAAGACGAGGTGGAAGGAGGAAGGGGAGAAGGGAGGTTCCTGGGCGACAGCGGTGGCTGCGCTGGAAAGAGCTTGCTAGAGCAGGGGTAAGGAATACTAGCTTCCAACCCCTCCGCTCGCCCCCCACCTTCTTTAAATAACCCTCAACCCTGCCCCACTTCCGTCCACCCACCCTACGTCATGGCCTCCCCCCATCACCCTCCCCCCTCCGCCCCCCCTCACCAATCGCGAGACTCCCCCTCCCCACCCAGAGCCCAGGCTGGTCCCACACGACCAACTGTTGCCTGACTGTGAGGTGCACTCAGGGGTGGAGAACGAAACCCACAGCTCATGGTCCCTTAAAAATTCTACTTCTCCATATGCCCCCAACAGTGAGCCCGAGTTCCCCTGACAGATGTGTGCAGAAGGAATTCTCTTTCCCTTCAATCTGTTCTACCTATTCTGCACCTCTGTACCTTGGGGCGCTCTCCCCTTCTTGCACAAAGAGCTCCTCTGCTTATGAGTGCACTCTAGGTCTTTCTCAGCATAGTGTTTCTTTGGAAAGCCCACAGTCCCTCTAAGGATTGCCCTTTCCCTGGTTTCGGAAAGGATTAGATTGATGGTTAACAGTCACCTTCAGAGACTCTGCTGAAAGAGAACGTGAATCACTTCTGGTAGAAGGCAAAACCTGACTCACATTTTATGAATAAGTGTTCTGCTTTCCTTTCTGATTTTCTCAGATGTCCAATACGCAGGAGTCCCTCTTTTGACTGCACCCCTGAATTTTAAAAACCAGGAGGAACAATGTCAATGTCTCCCACAAAGCCAAGGGCAACTTGTGATAGATTGCCTAATGTTGGTCATTGAATTGAACAGCTATTATTTTTTTCCGCTTCTGTTCTATTCACGTCTTTCTATTAATCAGTGATCACTGAATGTATTTTGTAAAAGGTGTAAGGATGTATAAACACATCTATTAATGATTGCTTCTTTGTCTCCTCATCATTTATCAATAATGGAAAGATTGATAGCCTAGCCTTTAAAGTTCCATCATTAGAGATAACAGACAGCATAACATGTAAGAAACAGTATACCAATCACAAAGCATACTGTTTCCAAAATGAAGCAAATGCTTTCCAAAGTAGCTGTGGTTTGGTTAACTTCTGTCAGCACACCTTCCTAAAAAACCCATCAAAAATAAGGTGTGGTTTATGCAAATAGTACCATAGCAGTCAGATGACCCCAAATATTATCTATTAATATCTATTATCATACCTTAGTGTGAAAGGCTGATAGATTCTGTCCCTAGTCAGTCTCTCTGTCTCTGTCTCTCTCTGTCTTTCTGTCTCTCTTTGTTTCTCTGTCTCTCTGTCTGTCTCTCTCCCTTCTTCCCTCCCTTCCTCTCCTCCCTCTCTCTCCCCTCCTTCCCTCCCTACCCTTCCCCCTCTCTTTTTTTCCCCTACTTCCTTCCCTCTCTTCCACCTCTTTCTTTTAAGGTAGGGTCTTGCTCTGTAGCCCAAGGTGACATTTACTTTGCAGCAACTCTGCCTCAGTTTGTCAAGCCCTAGGATTACAGGCATAAGCAACCATGCTCCGTTCCATGGTCAAATTTTAAACACAGAAAAAGAGGTAAGGAAGAAGCTGGTGACTGAAGGTTGTGCCAAAGAGAGAGAAGAACCTGATGATAATATCTTCTCATTTTTACCTTCATTATTTGTGGATCTCTCCACCCCAGTCCACTGTTCGTGTTTCTTACTGAAGTACAGTCATGCACTATCCAATGGACATTGGGTGCCATAGTACAAGAAGATCTGGTATTCCAGAAACATCAGATTCCATGAAAAACGGGAGGAGGACGGACGGAGGGGGGGTGAAGAGAGGGGGAAGAGGAGGAAGAGGAGGAGGAGGAGAAGGAAGAGGGAATTAAGTCAACTAACTCACCATTGGAATATGAATTTTCTATTAAATATGCAAATATAAGGAATGCAAATTCTTACCCCTTCCCCACTGCCTGTACAATCTCCTCAATCATTAAGGTACTTTGGTAAACAAGTTACAGAAGACCTGAAGGGACACAGTAAAATACACATATCTGCCAAACAGAGGAAGTAGAGAGTTTTTCTTTTTTTCTTTCTTTTTTTTTCCTGTTTTTCATCCAAACTTCAACTGAGATAAAATAGAATCCCCCTTTTTATCACCTGCAGCTTGTAGAAAAGACATAAAAGCACAGGAAATATTTGTTACCTATTGCTGTGTCCCTGCTAACAAGGTACTGTGTGACACTGTATTACTCATTGGTACTATACAAGTTAATGGTATACCATGGATTAAATGCACTTTCATCAGGAAACCTTTTTCTGTGTGAACATGTGTTCCACATTCCAAGACAAGAATGTGGGAATTGATTTAGGGGCTGGGAATAGAACATATTTGTACTTTGGCAATTTCCCACATATGTATAATATAATTCTTCCTTTTTGAGACAGTGCTGAAAGTGCATTCAAGTATACACATTTGGCTGTAAAGGCTGATGCTTAGTCAATAGAGTTTGCCACAGGATTCATGTAAATATTAGCCTTTGGCTTAGAGTAACAGCTGCTATGTACCCTCCTATTGTGAATCTGCCTAGAATTCATAATTTGTAGACTTTGTTCAAGTCAGCTCGCTTATGATTCTCAACACCCTGCTCTAGCTGCGTTTACTCCACCCTAATATGAATTTGTGTTTTGAAATGGTCTTTAGTTTTACTGTTCCACTGGGGTTGGAGAACAAGGTAAGTGTTTATAAAGAACCAGAGCCATGTGAATGTAGGAATCTCAAAATTAATCTTGCCTCCAATACTAGATGTCTATTTTAACAGATATGAACATCATAGAAGTTGCACAATTGTTATGTCAATAGACTGAGACATGTCTAGTAGCTACCAGAATGCATGTTCAGTCTTGGTACTCATGTATTTCACAAAATTCATAAAGGCCACTTCAAGAGCTTGGTGTTCCTTCCCTTAGCCTATATCTAAAATTTCTCGTGGGAACCACATGATGGCTTCAAACCACATCGTTATCTTTCAAGGCTAGAACACAGGGTTCTAGTCAAAGTATCTTAGTTGCTGCTATGATACCAGTCTGCTTGAGCCAAAAATCCTCCTCATTTTTTGTTTTGTTTTATTTTAATTTGTGGTAGTGGTGTTTTTTAAAGCCATATGTTCTTGGTACTGGTGGTGTTAAGGAAAAGCTAACGGTCATATTGAACAGACACTTTTTACCCACCTAATCCTGTAACTTTTCTGTAGTAAATTTACTTTTTAATCATTTGACAATTTCATACATTCATATAAATAATCCAAGCCCCTGTCTTATACCCTCCTTCACTTCTCAGCAAGTCACATTTTACTTTTACATCTTCCCTTTGTGTGTGGCCCACTGGGTTGAATTAGAAATTTTGCCCACACATGGGTAGGAGGTTGTTTACTAAAGCAAGAGTGTGGCTTACCCATGGCTACCACTACCAATGAAAGTGACACTCTCCCCCCAACAACATTTAACAGCCAATAGTCCCTCATGAAGAGATGGGACTTTGGACCCACCTTTCATCCATGATGGAAAGATAATGGGCCCATTCTTGTGCTGGTCTTCTGCATGTAGCCACAGCCTCAGGGCAATAGCGACATAATGTACTGAAGACATCTTTCTTCTGTACATCTCCACATCCTTTGACTCTTCCAGCCTTTCCCCCCTCATCTGCAATGTTCCCTGACTCTACATTCTTACTATCTGATATTGCTAATCCGCCCAATAACTTCGTCAAATAAAAATAAACACATTTGTTTTGCAGATCAGAAAATGGAAATTTAAGGAAGTTAAATTCTAAAGTTCCATAGCTAATAAGTGTTATAAACCAGATTCAAAACCCAAACTCATGCAACCTCTCATTCTTTCTTCCATTTCTTCTTTATCAAGTTTCCTGTTCTTCATGGGGCTTCCTCCTTAATCATGAAAATCATATTAAGAAAATGACTGAAAAATATTTGTCACCTATCTCCCTGGAGTTTCCTATAAATTATCCAAACAGTAATAATTCTCAGGATAGCTACTACTAAGAAGGGGAAACCTTAATGGAAACAACTTAGATATTCAAAAAGAGATCGAAAAACAGTTGTAAAGCACATTCACAAATGGAATACTACACAAACATTAGAATGATTACCTGGGGGCCAGAGAGATGGCTCACCAGTTAAAAACACTGCTGTTTTTCCAGAGGACACAGTTCAACCCCCAGCACCCATAGGGGGCTCACAACCGTCTGTTAGTCCAGTTCTAGGAGATCTGATGCCCTCTCCTGGCCTTTGTGGGCACTGCATGCATACAGTGCACAGACTTACATGCAGGCAAAACACCTATATACATAAACTAAAAATTAATAAATCAAGAACAATGATTATACGAATCATTTTAAAGAATGATTATACAAATAGGTATTTATTGACACCAAAATATGCTCTTAATGAAAAGTCAAGAACAGAATGTTCTCATTTTAGACAAAAGGGAAGAATTTATGTAAATAATGAAAATTCCTGCTCCAGATGTTACCAGTAGTTACAGCAGTGTGGTAGGACTCTGGGAGACATTTTTTTTCTTTTCTATTATATCTAGTTGTCTATGATGAAGCTGCTTTTTATATAAGGAATAAAGAAAATGGTAAAGGATGAAAATTAAAACATTGCTTAAAGCAAGAAGTACGAACTAGTAGAATGAGTCAAACACTGGAAAGGAAAATGTGCGGTAACATACACCAATAATCACAAGAGGGTAAGGCTAGAAGTTCAAGAGATTAGGGCTAGCCTGGGCTACATAGTGAGAAAAGCAACACCATTTTATTCTAAAGAAATAATGTGGCAGTGATGTGTAAGATAATAGAAGCAATATGGATTATATTACTGAGTACAGTAATGTGAGCTGGGTAAGGAACTGCTTTTAGCTATAACCATTTTAAACTATATGTATATAAAGATTTTTCTACTTTTAGAAATTATCATGTAAAATCTAAGTGAGGAAAAAAGATACATAAAATTTTTATGTGCTTCCCAATCCTGAAATTCCATCCATGTATGACACCCTAAGATATAAAATATGATAAATTATATGAATTGTGTTTGTTAAATGTATAATATCATTCATGGTAAAAAATTATTTCTGGCAGAGTAGCAGATCCAAAAGCTTGGAGTTCAAATTCTGCTCAGTTATTTAATCTCTCTGGCCTCAGACTTGCATCTGTAAAACAGATGTGATCATATGTAACTTAACATGGATAATAAAGATACAACATTAAAATGGATGAAAACATTTAAAAATAAATGAAAAACATTTTGGAAGGTGTTAGTGTATAAAATTCAGTCAGGGGTTGGAGAGATGGCTCAGCGGTTAAGAGCACCAGCTGTTCTTCCGAAGGTCATGAGTTCAAATCCAGGCAACCACATGGTGGCTCACAACCATCTGTAATGAGATCTGATGCCCTCTTCTGTGGTGTCTGAAGACAGCTACAGCAAGCCAGCAGAGCTGGAGTGAGTGGGACCAGAGCGAGCGGGGCTGGAGCGAGAAAGAAAAAAATGTTTGAAGACAGCTACAGTGTACTTACATATAAAAATATATATAAATAAAACTTTTTTTATAAAAAGGAT
The DNA here is from genome assembly GCA_019843965.1 of Rhynchomys soricoides. Lineage (NCBI taxonomy): Eukaryota > Metazoa > Chordata > Mammalia > Rodentia > Muridae > Rhynchomys > Rhynchomys soricoides. The sequence goes on from JADRCH010007469.1 coordinate 1,650,168, forward strand.
GATTTTAATAAAATTCAGTCAGTGAATGCTAATTAACAAAAAGATAAAACTCAATGTAACATTTCAAATTTCAGACTAAGCCAAGGGTATTTTTTTAAAAAAATGGCTGAAAGTCAGCCCTAAACAGTTGCCAAGTTATCTGTCTGTTATTATTTGTAAGGGTCAGCAATGTAGCACAATTTGTACTTTCCTTAAGGCAAGTTCCCTAGAAAGGCAGTAAATTAGGCAAGAGAGAGTCAAGCAGACACTTCCCAACTTTGACACCTACCTGCAGGCAGGGAACATACCTAATTCATCTTTAAAAAGATACTTTGTATATGATAGTACAGTTTACATGTCAGATCCTATGATAGAATGATTCATTTTTTAAAAATAACATAGGAGTGTTTAGTCTAAGAACTGACAGCATGGCTGCATTTGGCCCTTCCCCCCACCATACAATACCTTTGGACTTCCATGTCAGCTCTTCGTGTTTCTTCAATTTCTCTTCTTTTATCGTGTTCTAAGTTCCCACTCTTAACAGACATCACACATATAACAATACATGGTTCAATGATTCAGGCATCATCTCTAGTTTCTACTCCTTATAACCCACCAACATGCAGTTTGAGTTCAAATTAGATCTTTTCCTTGAATGACTGCTCTATGTGGTGGATGTGTTGCTATCTGTAATGACAAGTTACCACAACTGTTTGTCTCAGGTTTTATGGTACCTTTTAATGTGGACCATTCATTTGCTAGACAGCTGGGACACTATATTTTGGAAGATCTTCAATCATCCATCAGAATGATTCTTGCTTATTTGAAGATCACTTCAGATCTGATATTGCATCCCCTAAATATGATATGCCATAGATTTCTCTCTAGCATCATGTCCCTGTACAGAGTCTGAGTATTATCCAGGCCATGTCATTTGTCCCAAGGAATATTCACATTTACATCCTCAAATGACACAGATGTATTCATCCTATTCACTCTTGAAAAAAAAAAATACAGGACTTGGGAATTGTAGCTTCTGGGACACAGAATCAGCCTAGGGACAGCAAAGAGAAAGCCATGCATAGAACATCTTCAAGGCTCCTTTACAGTATCTATCAGTTACTTTTCTGCTGCTGTGATAAAATATAAAGACCAGGGTAACGTTCTTTTTTCATAATTTTTTAAATTATTTTATTTATTTACATTCCAGCTGTTGCTCCCCCAGCTCTCCCCCCCCCCACATTTCCTCACCCCATTCCCTCTCCCCTTTGCCTCTGAGAGGGTGCTCCCCTCCCCATACCCCTTCCCTTGGGCCTCAAGTCTCTCCAAGATTAGGCACATCTTTTGCCCCTCAGGCCCGACCAGGAAGTCCTCTTCTGTATATGTGCTCGGGGCCTCAGACCAGCCTATGTATGCAGCCTGGTTTGTGGCTCCATCTCTGGTAGCTGCCTGGGGACCTGGGATGGTCCAGGTTAGTTGAGACTGCTGGTCTTCCTAAGGGATCACTCTCCCCTTCAGCTTCTTCAATCTTTCCCTTAATTCAACCATAGGGGTCCCGACTTCAGTTCAGTGGTTGGGTGTAAGTATCTGTATCTGTCTCAGTCAGCTGCTGATAGGACCTTTCAGAAGGAAAAGTTTAATTTGGCTTACAATGTAACAGTGATAAGAGTCCTTTCTAGTGGGAGGCATGGCAGCAATCGGCAGACTTGGTAGCTGGAAAAGGAAGCTAAGAGCTCACATCTTTAAACACAAGCAGAAAACAAAGAAAGTAAATCAGAAGTGCTATGAGAATGTAAACACCCAAAAGCTCCCCCACACACTCCATGGCATGCTTTCTACAGCAAGGCCAGAACTCCTAAACTATCCAAGCAGTACCTCAAACTGGGAACCAAATTTTTCAAATACCTGAGCCAATGTGGGTCATTTCTCATTCAAACCACCACATTCCACTCCCTAGCCCCATGGACTCATGGCTATATCATAATGTAAAATGTACTTAGTCTAGCTTCAAAAGTACCCACAGACTTTCTCAGTCTAAACACTGTTGAAAGTCCAAAATCTCTTCTGAGACTCAAAGCAATCTCTTAATTGTAATACACTGTAAAATCTCCAAAAGCAAAATACATACCTCCAACATGTCTTAGCCATTGTTCTATTACTGCGAAAAGACACTATGACCATGGCAATGCCTATAAAGGAAAACATTTAATTGGGGCTGGCTTACAGTTCAGAGATTTAGTTCATTGTTATCATGGTGGGAAGCATGGTAACATGCAGGCAGACATGGCACTGGAGAGGGGCTAAGAGTTCTACATCTGGATTATTAAATAAAAGAAAAAGAGACTGGGCCTGGTTTGAGCATCTGAAATCCCAAAGTGCACCCGGAATGACACAGTTCCACCTACAAGGCCTCACCTCCTAATAGGGTTATTCTTTGGAGAGCAACCATTCAAATCTATGATCCTATGGGCACCATTTCTATTCAAACCACCACACAACATATGACTGCACAGAATATATGTTAGCATTCCCAAAAAGGAAGAAGAGGAGCATTGGGAAGAAAGTCTAGACCAAAGCAAGACCAGAGGGCAAACAGCAATACCTGTAAACTCACCCATTGTCAAATGGTTTGGATGATACCACCCTGCTTACACTTCTCTCTTAGAATAGTTTCACTGTCTGTATGTAGACATTATTGGCAGATACCCCATGGCTCTGACATTATACAGCTACTCTGGAAACCAATCTGGCATTACATTACATTACATTACATTACATTACATTACATTACATTACATTACTAGAATTGAAAACATACATTGTGGTAGAGACAGAGATGTGCCACCTAGATGCTACTTCATGGAAGTGCCTTCTGTTCGTATTTGGAGAGCAAAGTAAAGAGACAGCCTTCAACTGCTAGCTTCCAGAGTCTGCCCCAGCTACTGAGAGACCCTTGAGCCAAGGTCTTGCAGATCTAAGGTGAATAAATAAGGCGGGGATGAAAGGGACCATTTCAGGCACACAGTAAACTCACCAGTGGGTATTACTTGTTCCAAGGATTCAACCACTTTCGTGAGGAACTATTAGGTGAAATTAACAAAATGTGAAGAATATATTATACATCCTTAAACATTCAAATATATGTACATATCATATGTTTATATGTTATAACATCAAAATAAGAACAAGGAGGAAACACTTATCACAAAAGTCAAGATAGTGGTTTGTGGCCCGAAGTGCTAATACAATTTTTGTGGTGCTGGGTATCAAATCTCCAGCCCTGAGTCTGCTAAGGAAACCTGTAACCGCTAAGCCACCCCCATAGCCCAATCTTCGGGTTTTTTGTTTGTTTTTTTTTTTTAAACAGACAGTATGGCACAGACCTTGGAAAATGAAAATAAACAGTAATTTCGATATTTCGGAGAATTCTGCCTCAGAGACTGGCCCGGGTTTAATCCTGAGTTGGGGGAGAAATGATGAGAGAAATATTGTGTTCCATTTCCAGTTTCTATTCAGACAGAATTTACATGGGCATTTGTTATATAATTATTGCTAAAGTGTGCATATCTGTTTTGTGCACATTAAAGGAAGGGGGAAAAGCAGAGACACCATATGAAATATGAAGAGATTTTTTATAAGCATTTACTTTACAAAGGGTGACTATAAACTGCTGAGAAAATGGTGGGAGAGAAGAGATAAGAGTGAGCAGAGGCCATCATGTGCTCCTTCGTTCTGCAACAATACGATACAAGACAGACCTTGAAGAGTTCCAAGAAGTTATCTAAAGGTACAAAGAGGCACTGTTGCACAGAAGCAGGAGCATTCCTTTCCAGCAGAGCAGTAATGGGAGAAGAGCTTCAAAGCAGGCGGCCTTATTAAGGTGAGTACTGAAGAACTGAAGGTTCCATCAGGTACAGTAATAGAGGAGATGGCAGATAGAGCTAAATTAATACGGACATTGAAGTAAGGAGTACGTGTTCAGGAAATGGGATTGCATTTCTAGATTGATTTTACCCTTTAACACCTTTAGGAAAATTCTAGACCTTTCATCTTTTTCTGTAAGAAATGTTTAACAGAGCCCTATGAAAATACCGCATGCTTCACAGATGCCTATAGAAATGCTAATATGTGGGGTACATACTGTTGAGTACACTTCCATAAGCAATAGAGACTAAATTCTAGACTTTACACAGCCTCTATCTGGACATTATTTCTTTCTAGAGAACAGTAATGATGTTATCCACATAAAACTCAGTCAATTCATTTGGAGGGAATTCTTTCAGTCACTTCCTACTTAGACTCAATGAAATTTAGGATCTATCTTCTCACTCCTTCAGGATCGCCATACTGACTTTGAACTCCAGGGCTTAAAAAGAAAAAGAAAAAAAAAAAAGACTGAAATATCATTGGAGGGAAGGGGAGGTGCCCATTCTGGCCTCTGGCTGTAGTTTCCACGGGCCTTGCCGAAAGTGTAAGGTTATCCTCACATGCTGCTATCCACTAAGGGAGTCATCTGTCTATCAGGCCTCTAAGGCCCAGGCCCCTACTGCTCCCCAACACAGCTTCATTTTATCATTCCCACAAAGCCTCCACTTCTAATTTCTCTTCTCTTCCTACTTGTGTTTTTATTGCTTCTTTGGCTTTTGTTTGTTGAAGCTAGAGAGATAGAAGTGAGGGGTGTAACATGTATCTATCAACAGAAACTCTTACCTAATATGTTTCTTATACCCTGCGCTGAGACTTAAGACGAAAACCAAGACTAGGTTCTGCTCTCCATCTATGGCACCTTCATCGGAGGTAAGATCAGTCTGGGGCCACACTGTCTTCATCAATAAGGGTCCCAAGGTAGGTGTACTCAGGCAATCTTCATAGATCATCTTACTGTATCTATAGCAGTGTCGACTAAATATTATTTCACCTTGTAGCATTCACAAGCAGAAGCTGTTTTCAAAGTCTGATGTTTTGTAATAACAAAACAGAAGGGAGGAGTGACCCAGAAAGGAAAAGAATTAGCTAGTGGCGACACAAGAGAGGGTGGTGAGGAAGGAGAATAAATGAGAGCACGTATAATAATGACACATGTGTGAAAATGCCACGATGGGACCCATTATTTTGTATGCTAACTTTAAAAACTCACAGTAAAACCTCTGTTTATAACTCATAACTAATGCCCCCTAGTGGTGACCTCGGTTTTGCGAGTACAAACCCAGTCTCCAGGTTAAATTCCTGGCTCAAGCATCTGATGCAGCATTGCTGAAGGATAAAAATTATAAAAAGTCTGTCCCCTCCTCTTAAATTTTATGGTTTAAAAAATATTTTATTGCTCATTTTAATAATTTTTATTTTGTTTAGACATGAAATTAGAGATCTTTACTTAACTTTGCAAACATGGCTGATTCTATTCCCAATAAATGTCACCGATTTGGAAGGGAGGCATCATTCTGCTCTTTTCCTTAGGCTTTGTAAAGTTCCAATTCAAGAACATTTTATATTAAATCTCAGATTGTTTGATCAGCTTATGGGTTTGATGAATACCATCTTGACAATTTATAGACTTTTTATCAATTTTATGCTTTGTATTTCAACATCCCCATCTCTCTGATTTTTTTGGAAAGATATTGGATATTTTATAAGCATTTTTTGTAATTTTACATACTATAAAGGTCAAACCCAAGATGGCAAGCTAGCAGTGTTCAAGTGGATAAACAACTGAACACTAGCATTGTGATCAAACCAATCTTGTTGCTTCTAATGACTGCACACGTTCAATTCTAAAGTCATGATGACTACATTGAATTGAATTCAATTCTTCAAAGAATTGTCTTGTGCAGTATCTCTGAAAAGACATATTCAAGGACTTGTAGATGAAGCTCAGTGGTAGAACATTGGTCGAGCCTGTGCAAGTCCCAAGGATCTTCCTTATCTAATTGAAGAAAAGTACATTCAAAATCAGGTGTGGTGATTCGCATCTGTAATCCCAGCAGGGGTTGTGAGATTGAGGCAGGAGGATTGTTGTGATTTTGAGAGTTCTCTGCTCTATCTAGTGAGTTCCAAGACAGCCTGAGCTGTAGAATGAGAGATCCTGTCTCAAAAATAGAATAAAACAAAACAAAAGTCAGAGCTGATGAGATGGCTCAGAGTGTACAGGCATCTGCTGTCAGACTTGGCAGCCTAAATTCAATCCCTGGGACACACATGCTGGAAGGAAATAACTGACTCCTGCAAATTGTCCTTTGTGCACCACTAATGTCACACACACACACACATGCACACACCCACACACTCAAACAAACACACACACATATAATTTAAAAATTAAAAGAAAAAAATTCAACCAACCACCAAACAAAAATGTCATAAAGACAGATCCTTGGATCTGAGAAAGACAGGTTGATTCTGTATTGTTTCAGTTGGATCTCTTTAGCTTCTGAGATGTGAAGGCAAATAGGTCCAGGTAATGACCAGCTGTGGGATTTAATATGTGGAAAGACAAACCAAAGACATTGTCCAAAGACAAGAACAGTGTATACAAGAAGTGGAAAGAAAACATATCCGGGGAAGGAGAAAATACCAAATGGGAGGCGAGGCTTAGGGAAAAAGAAGGGTCTGGAGGGCATCATGTGCCAAGGAAGCTACTTGTTTCTGCTTGCTGGGCCTCTCATCATTTCTCTAGAGTATCCATGACCCCCAGTAATAAACCTTTCTTAGTGCCAGTTCTACACAGAAGAAAAATATATGTAAACAAAATAGAAATGCCTAACTAGAAATACATCACAGATATGTAAAAAAGAAATATGTAAATAAGTATGAGCTTTTCATGCAGCTCTTGTAGTAAGCAATTCCAATAGTTGGATCTCTGTGTGGGAAAAGCAAGGCTTTTTAACTAGTGGTAATTTAAAAATCAATGAATCATTTATGTCTTGTTCTGCCTGCCTTCCAGCCTCTGGCTGCTGACTCACCTCTATGTAGTCTTTCCCTCCTGGCTTCATCTGTGCCAGGCAGGCTTGCTTTTGCCTTCACAGACCCTATCACTTGTGGAAGCTCCAGCCAGCAACAAATTAAACGTATTAAAATGCATCCCTTCCTGCATTAAACATTTATATTTTGCTATAAATTTTTGAAAGGGCTTTTGTAATTTTGCTTTTGAAATTGTCTTTGCATAACTAATTTAATTTATGACAGCTGTGATTTCTCCCATAATAATTATGCAGACTTTGGAAGTGAGGAGATTCAACCTCAAAACAATTTTCAGATATCATGGGCTTTAGGCCTAGGAGGATACCAAGCAAGGTTGAACACTCTGTGATAGAGCATTAAACTAGCATGAGCAAGCCAAAAACACTGCCAAAACAAAACTGAATTGGTTTTTGGATGAAAAAAACAATTGATATGCTTGACAGAACAAACTATTTTGTAGCTACTTGATTATAAATTATTTAATTTTTGTTAACTGGTTTCCTTTATCCAACAGAGAGTTACCTCAAAACCCACTATCTGGTAGGCACTATTTTAAGGCACAGAAGTTACTATAAACTGGGAGAAAGAGGATCTTGCCTGTTCTCCAAAGTTGATTCTGCTACAGCCAGCTTGGACCCTTGTCCTTCCCAATTACAGAGGGAATTTGCTTGGGTTCTTGCAGCCTATTTAATCTAACATGCGCTGGCTCCTTTCCCTTTGCTTTAAAGTGCCTTCGGGGTCTGTCAAAATCTGGTTTGACACTTCTAGCTAAGTTAATTACTTTTTTCGTTTTGATTTTTAAAGCTCTTCAATATTGTGATCTCTTGTCTCCACTTTCTTAGGACAGAGCTCCCTCCTTGCACGCTCTATGATCTTGTTTCTATCCACACCTCTGATTGAAACCACACATTTAGTGTTTGCTAGTGGACTCCTTGCAACAGCCATGCAACAGCCAAAGAAACTCTCTTGGCTTTCATTTTCCTTGGCCTAATTTTAGCATCTGACATTGCTCACCCTCTCCAAAGTGTTCCATTTTTATCTTCATTGGTTGAAAATGGTTGCTAATGCAGGAAAGCATGTGACCAACAGAACAAGTATACATACCCATCACCCAGTTCTTGTTAAGCTTGCAACAACTTACATTTTGTTTCTTAAGAAAGAAATATTACAGGGACACATCACAAGAACACAGCCCACAGAATCAACGGACTGGGACTCATGGGAATTCGCAGAGACCAGGGAGCCTGTAGGGGACTCACCTAGTCACTCTGAACATATGTAACAGTTGTGTCGTTTGGCCTTCTTGTGGGACTCCTAACACTGGGAGCAGGGCTATCTCTGACTCTTTTGCCTGCCTTTGGGACCCTTTTCCTACTACGGGGTTGCCTTGATATGAGGGTTTGTGCCTAATACTTTGTTATTCTGTGTTTGTTGTGTTTTGTACTTTGTTATGCTGTGTTTGGTTGATATTCCTGAAAGACCTGCTCTTTTCTAAGGAAATGGGGTGGATCTAGGGAAAGAGGAGGTAAGAGAGAGAAGCTGGGGGAGGAGAGGGAGAGAAAATTGTGGTCAAGATGCAATAGAAATTTTTAAAAAAGAAAAATGCATAATCAAAAGAAAGAAATATTAAAAACCAGGTATGAAGGCATACACCTGTGATTCTAGTACTTGAGTGTATACAACAAAAAGGTCGGCAGAAGTTCAAGAGCAGCCTGATTTACATAGCCTTTTCCAAACCAACCAGAGCTACAGAGACCCTGTCTTGGGGGGGGGGGGAGAAAGAGAAGGAGAAAAGATAAATGATATCCCTGACACCTGCTTTATATCAGTCCTCGGCACTCTTCCTCCCTTACAATTTTGTGATCATGCCCTTTTGTGATTTATATATTAAACTTTTGAAATATGTGGTGTCTACATATTCACAGGCAACAGTTTTCAGGCTCTGCATACATATATGATACATGCTTTGCAATTTGCCTTTTGCACAACTCCATAGTTCTGATATTTAATTCTGTCACTAATTAAAACTCAAAATCATTCATTTTGATTTCAAGAAATCACAATTTAACCATTTACCTTCCAACAGGCATTTGATTTGCGTCCATCTGTTACAAAGATCAGGATCTTTACCAGGATCTCTACCTAGAAATGAAGTTCTGGGTTTGAGGGTGTGTTCTTATCTTTATTAGAACCGCAGTACAAATTCTACATCCTCAACAAAATCGGTGCTGTATATGAGATGGATGCAGTAAAGAAACTGACAACATGACAGCTCCTCTGGGGGAAAGGTGTTCTTGTAGATAAGAGAGAATATCCAGAGGCTTCCAGTAGAGTCCGGAGCAGAGAGAAAAGAGACTGGTAAGCCGGGTAGTGGTGGCGCACGCTTTTAATCCCAGCACTCGGGAGGCAGAGGCAGGCAGATTTCTGATGAGTTCGAGGCCAGCCTGGTCTACACAGTGAGTTCCAGGACAGCCAGGGCTACACAGAGAAACCCTGTCTCGAAAAAACAAAAACAAAAAAAAAGAGAGAGAGACTGGTAGAGAGAGCATAACTGGAGATAGATAGAGCATAGTGACAGTAAGAGAAAGCAGAGGGTAGAGAATAGCAAGACAAACCATGAGGAGCTGCAGGGAGGGATTCATTTTGGGGGTGGGAAACTTGTTTCTAAGGAACTTGCTGGCTTTGATCTAACCACCAGAGGTCCTTTCAAAGTCCATCTTGAGCTCATTTCTAGATATACAGAGGGCCTAAGACCTAACAGATGATACCCAACTTTTCAATTTTTGCCAAGCAAATGATTGTGAAATAATTATTCATGGGTTTTCTTTGTTTCCCTGAATAGGAATAACGTAGGGCATCCTTTTAGATTTTATCAGTCACTAAAGTTTCCTAGACAGTTATTTAGTCATAAATTTTTTGTCAAGTATTCTACTAGATGGTGTGTGTGTGTGTGTGTGTGTGTGTGTTTTGATGAGGTGTGTGTCTGTTTGTGTGTATTGATGGTGTGTGTGTGTTTGTGTGTGTGTTGATGGGGTGTGTGTGTGTGTGTGTGTGTGTGTGTTGCTAGTTATTAAACCCAGAGCCTGGCACATGATAGGCAAACACACTAAGATAAGCTTCATCTCCTTCTTTCCCATGGAATAAGCTCTCATTATGTAAATACAACTCGTCTTGAACTGTCTGTGTTATCTAGACTACCCTCAGACTTACACTTCATCTACTTCTGCCACTGAGTACTGAATTTAAGGTGTGTGTCATCATGCCTCACTATATTGTCTTAGAGTAGAAAAATTGTGAAAAAGAGTGTAACTAAAGTTCTCATTCTTGTTCTATTTTAAGATAATAATTTCGTCACTAGGGGTTACAGTGACTTGCACATGCTAAATGTATGTGCTATTGCTGACCCATGTAGCCTCCCACCTCTAGTTCCCCATTTTCTTCTGAAAGCTGCAACAGGGAGAGAGGAAGACAAGGAGTTGAAAACGTCATTCCAAAGAAAATATAAACAAGGTCTATTTGGCTAAAAAAAAAAAATCAAACAGGAGGAAGAAAGCGTGTAGCTTTAAATTTCGGGGCTGGTGGCTGAGTGAAAAGGTGAGTTAGCTTTGTCAATGAGTAGCATTTTCACAATGGGCTATACTAAGAGGCGTAGACCAGCCCTGAGTGCTTGAACTTTGCTTACTTGGAAGTCACCTGGGGAGGCTGAAAAATGGGGGATAGAAGAATAGAAGGCTGAGCCACGAGTAATTTTCCAGTTTAGGGGATAGAAGAAAGAAATGGGAAGAGAAAACACCTTAAAAGATGACCAATAGAAGGCTTCATAACCTTCAAAACCTAACATAGCAGGACCTGCTATGGAGTTCCCAAGTCCTTCGGGTCTTGCTGCAGTTCCCCAGGTTGGCCGCAGGGGGCGAAATCTGCGGCGGCCTGGCAGGCGGGCGGGGGCGGGGGCGGGAGGCGCCGCTCTCTCTCGGGTCAGACTCTCTCCTCCCGGCTCCCCAGCTCCCCGGCTGGCTCCCAGGCTCCCAGCGCCCTGTGGCGCCGGAGCCCTTCCTCTCCACATAGGCGAGGCGGGCGGGCGGCAGGCCGCAGGAGGCGGTGTCGTGGAATCCGCTGGCAGTCCGCAGTCCCGCGGAGCCTGGAGGCCGCCCTGATGGAGCCGCGGCTCCCGATCGGAGCTCAGCCCCTGGCAGTATCCGTCTGAGAGAAGGGGGGAAGGGGAAGGGAGGCCGTACGGGCGTGGGGCGCGGGTTGGGGTGCAGCATGTTCTGGGGCGAGCGGAGTAGGGAAAGGGGACCTGCTCAGGAGGGGACGCTGGGGGAGCTGAGGAGGGCAGACGGTTTGAGCCTGGCCCCGCGTCACCACTCTTTGGCTGCGTTTGCAAAAAAAAAAAAAAAATAGAGACCCTTGACCAGTGCCTGCATATGGTGGCGGGTTTGGAGATGAAGGGTCCCCTCCGGGAGCCCTGCGCCCTGACCCTAGCCCGAAGGAACGGGCAATATGAGTAAGTAACCTCCTGACTACCACGGAGGAGAGAGCCTTCTTCTGTAAACCTCCTTGAGCCCCAAACCGCAGGGAGCCACCCACCTTGGCCAAGCGGGCTACAGGTTCACAGCTGGGTGTGAAGAGTGAGCGCTGCCTGAGCTGGAGCCTCCTACCCCCAACTTCTAAGCTCCTAGATAACTCTGGGCCCATGGCTCAGTGGATGGACTCGATCAATGGACAAGGAAGCAGGAAGCCTGGGTTCTTAGTTCCTTCACTCTGTAACTGACATATGTTGTGTAACCAAGTTAATCAGGCTTTCTGAGCCTTGGTTTATTCTTGAGTTGAATAAAACCATACACTGTCTTAAGGCTTTTGGAGATAAAACTGGAGGACCACATAGGCAAAGGTGGCTTGCAAGTAAAAGTGCAATGGAAATGCTATATTGCTAATATTACAGACTTGTCTTTTGCCCCATTCGACTGGCTCGTCCAGTCCCCAGATCTTCTTTTTCCATTTGCTTGAAGGTGTATGCATTAATTCACTAATGTGTTGGCACAGGGCAGTCACTGTCGCTCTGGACCAGACTGTTGGAAAGAAAAGTTAATGAAATGTGTAGAAACAAAATGGCATTTGACATTTTATGAGTCCATGTCACTTCCAACTCTTCCTTGGATGATGGCAGCTCAATAAATACTGTTGACTGAGCAGAAGATTCTTTTGATAAGCTATGGCCACAGCTGCTAACAGGCCCGCTTGCCACTAATGCTTCATCTTAAAAGTTTCCATGGTGACCATTTCCTTTCACAGAGCCCTATCTTTGTATATGTACAAGCTACTTCCCCTGGTTCACTGGTTTCTGGGAATAGATTTTTCCCCAGTTTAACAGTTATTGATCACTTAAATTGTACCATCTCTTAACATTGGATTCTGCATGAAAAACTGTCTCCAGCTCTACTTTTAAATCCTCTGTCTCAAGCTGCCTAATTCACGAAGAAGAAAAGTTCCGCTAGCCTGGTCTGAACATAGCTGAAGCTGTAGGTGTTATTATAACTGATTGTCAACTAGGTCCATGAACTGGCTCTTCCCTAGATCCTGCTTGATCGGTCGTGGTGCTGTAAGAAATTCATGTTATTGTCCCTAGACTTTATAAAATCCAGGAAGACTAGTTTAATACGAGTACATTCAATAGAATAGTGAATTGAAAAGTGCAATTCCAGTACCATGTGGGAAAGGTGGAAATGGCATGTAGAAGTCTAACCTGCACAAACCAGTAGATTCTGTGTATCTTGGTTTCCTCTTCTGTAAAAACCCAAAGTCTTAAGAATTGAGTGGGTTAGCTACACTGTTGTAATAACCACAACAGGGAATTTGTTGCCTAGTTTAGTAGGTTTAGAACTCTACTAAGAGGTCTTGGGAAGAGTAACTTGTTCTGTCTAAGTTCTTGTACTAGAACTTTTAACCTTGCAAGGGGAGGGTTCTTGCCTATTTCCCCACAGAGAAATTAAATCCCTGTGTTTTGAGTCCATATAACTAATAGGGGTATAGCAACAACTAACGGGATGGTTTGATGACTGTTAAGCACTTACCATGACCCTTTACAGGTACAGACATTGAAGTTAAGTCACTTATTCAGAGTTACAAAACTGCAAAGCTGAGATCCAAACCCATGCAGCATAGTTAAGAATTCCACAGAGAAATTTTCGACTCTTGTTTTCGAGACAGTGTTTTTCTGTATAGCCATAGTTGTCCTGGAACTGACATTGTAACCAGGCTGGCCTCAAAATCAGAGATCTGCCTGCCTCTGCTTCCAGAGCGCTGGGATTAAAGGCGTGCCCTACTATGCCCAGGAGAGAACATTCTTTTGAACTGGAGACACCTAATATATAATATTGCTTATAAGCCTCAAAGGTGTTTTTTTTTTTTCTCTCTGAATGTCATCTCTGACCTACATCTCCAGACCTTTTTACATTTGGCCTTTTTGTCTTAGAACTTAAAACCTTTCCCCATTGTTTAGCTCGGTGATTCTGAGCATAGAGGAGCTTTTGCTTGAGAGACCAAAAGAAAAAGAAAAGAAAAAAAGGCGGGGGTGTGTGTGTGTGTGAAGGGAATGGGTTGGTTTTGGAAACAATCGAATGTTAAAACATACTTTCCCAAGGAGTTTCATTTAAAAACTCACCTTTGTTTATAGTGTAATTAAAATTGTTCGCTTATGCAGCCAGGAGTCCTTGAGTATCTGTTAAACTGTAGTCAAAACTGAAGAGTGTCTTTGCTGTCAAGGAACACCAATATAATAACTTTAACTGCCAATTAAGGCTTCTATTGCCCTAGGGCCAGGCTAAGAGAATAAGGCTACTGGCTCTGCTGGGGAGTATTTAGAGAAAGCTTCACAGAGGAGGTGGTATTTGAACTGGGTCTCAGGAAGAAAAGATGTATTCTTGATAAAATAAATAAATAAATTTAAAAATAAACAAAAGGAAACAAAAACCCTCATCCAAAGAGTGCTTGATGTGAAGAAGCCAGTTGATGTTTAGAATGTCTGTTTACCAACTAGGATATACCTTGATTCTGTCTCACTAGGAAGTAAAAGAATTAAGGCCAACATGGTAGTGTGCATCTGTAATCCATGCAATTTGGAGTCTGGGGGAGGAAGATCATGGGTTTGAGATCAGCCTAAGCTACATAGTGAGTTATAGGCCAGCCTGCGCTACAATACTGAACACCTGTCTCAAACATTAACATTTAAGGAGTGAGTAGAAGTGAATTTTGGAGTCTTATATTTCATACTTGGGAGCCAAAGGTTGCATAAAAATACCAGCCCAACGTGAGAAACCAGAGGACATACGCAACCCGTTCGGGAATTTTACTCCCTCTTCAGCTGCTAGTGTTCTTTTGCCTGGCCCAGGAATAACTCTTCCTAATCCATTAGTAACTTACACGCATGTGTGAAAGTGGCAGCACCCTTCTTTGGTCAAAGACATGAAACTGAACATGAAAAGCTAATGAATGAGTTGTCTGATTCATTGATGCAATGCACATGTGTGTCCAAGATATGCTAGGCTCTACACTAAACATTAGAAATACTATGACAGAAAGATAGCCACAGTCCCTGCCATCAACAAGTTCACTTAAGCTGTAGGTTCCTTAGTCTGGTGTTCATACAGCAAAGGTATATAAACTTGCAGTGCACTCTCTTAAGACTGTGTTTAGGACATAGACTATTATACATTCCTTATGAGTGTAAGATAGTTTGGATGTTCAGGTATTGATCACCTTTTAGCCCTTGAGCAACATCTAGCAATCATGATGCTCAGATTGGGTGGACTCAATGCATCAAGTTTAATAAACACAGATTATATTTGTGTAGCGAGAGAGCAGTGTTTTGTTGCTAAAGATTAGGCATTTTCGGTAGCTATTCGTTGATACATTCTTCTGTGTTCTAGGTTAATAATCCAGTTGCATGGGAAGGAACAGCATGTTCAAGATATCATTCCTATAAATAACCACTTCAGATGTGTTCAAGGTACTTGCTTTAATGACTTAGCTCGTTTTATAAGGCTTCTCCTTGGCCATTAATGCAGTGTATAATGTCATCCATATTCAAATTTGTCACTGCATGTAAAGTGAAATATATTACTCTTCACAGAAAAGTTAACACCTGCCATTGAAAAGTGTTGTGTTTAAAAGTGCCGAAGAATTGTATTTTAAAATACTTATGTATATATCACCTGTTTCCCTGAGTAGAGCTGGAGATATGTGTAAGTAATCTTTTATGCTGATTGACATGTATGTGGATTTAAAGTACTATCTTGGGCTTAACCAACATTACGTCTGTTATAAAGGATTCACACACATTCAGCACTTTGTTTCCAAAGTACTGGATTTAAGACACCTTGGCAACATGAAGTATCAGATTGTAATGGCTCCCAGGCTGCTATGTTGGTTCTTAAGCCTTGACCTTTGTGAATCATAGCTCTGAGAAAGAAAAACTTGGCTTTCTGTCCTTATATTTGAGGGCCGAACATAGAGAAATCTTGTTTCATTTGCTACACTGACATTCAAGCACTGGGAGAGCTTTGTGGGAGGGATTGCTTCTGTGACCTCACTTTGTCCTAGAAAGGAAGCTGATTACTTGAGAACAAAAGTGTTATGTCTCCCAAGGGTCTAGTGCTTCTATCAGGCAGAAGCAGTCCTCAACCAGTGGAGAATATGGAGAACTCGAGACCCAACTTGCACAAGTGCTTTCTACTTTGAACTTTATTTTTTCACAACAGGAACATGCATGCTGTTAAAGGGTTGGAAAGAACAGCAGTGCACAAGGAAAACAAGTCACCTACATTCTCATGCTTACGAGGCACCCACCATCTTTTTTTCCTCTGTGCACGTAATACATCATTGAAGCAGGACTCATTCTAGATAACCTTTTTCTCTCGCCCACTTATGAGTGTTTTCTATGCTGCCAGTGGCTATATGCTGTTCCATTTGATGAATGGCTCATAATCTAATTATTCCCTCTGGTTGACATTTGGACTACTGTTCGCTGGTATAAACAGTAATGAGATGAACATCTCTGTACATAAATCTTCCCACATATCTGTTACTTGCTCAGGATTTAGCCCTGTGAGTGAATAGAGTCAGTATGTATGAGTTTTAAGACAGCATGCTGAAAAGAAAACACAGTATGCATTAAGAACTAAAATTCCTGAGCTGGCCATAGTGGCTCACACCTATTATCCCAGAAAGAAGCTGAAGTAGGAGGAGTGCAGAGTCGAGGCCTAGCATGAGTTCCAGGCTAGA
Organism: Rhynchomys soricoides; assembly: GCA_019843965.1. Lineage (NCBI taxonomy): Eukaryota > Metazoa > Chordata > Mammalia > Rodentia > Muridae > Rhynchomys > Rhynchomys soricoides. The sequence goes on from JADRCH010007469.1 coordinate 1,666,383, forward strand.
TTTAGTTGTGTAGTGAGACCCTGCCTCCAACAACAACAAAAGGAGCAGAAGGAACAAGGAGAAGAGAAGAAAGGGGGAGGAGGAGGAGAAAGAGGAGGGGCAAATTGAAATGCCTATGAGGAATAGTATCTACAGGGGGTCAAACAGCAAGTCAGCTATCAAGTCTGCTCTGTGTGAGAGAGAGATAACTAAACCAGGCACTGGTGTGTAGTAGGTTACTGCACTCACCTACTTTGCAAGTGGCAGCCTTACACAAAAGAACCAAAGGCTTTGGTGTTCTAGTGTGTATTTCCCCTTTCCTGCTACTTCTGGGGTGTCACATCTATTGTTTTTAATAAGAAGGAGATGGCCACTTGCTAGACTGCAGTGGAAAACATATACGCCATCATTTTCCTCCTGACAAATGAAAATGTCATGCCCTTGAGTTTTCACTTCCTTTCCATTTCCTGACTTACGTATCTATTTGGAAAACTAATCACTCAGAGTTCTGTGGAACTAATGGGTACTACAGAACAGTGGCGAATATAGACTATACCATAGCCTACTTACTTCACCCTGCAGCCGATCGCAGTGAGACTCCGTTCTGCTAGTAGACAACGTAGTGCCTTACTCTTTGCTTCTTTTGCACCTAATAGAACCTGTGGTAGAATCTTGTGTGGTGAGAGAGCAAGATAAGTGTTCGACTTCCCATCTAATCAACAGAGATCTTGGTTGATTCCCGCTCAGAGGCAAGGGTCAGCCATGAGACTGTGCTCAAATCTGGGGAAGTCAAAGAGGAAAAGATAGGTTGAGTTCAGATACTCAGGGCAAAAAAAAAAAAAAGGAAGTCCAGGAAGACCATGTGAAAAAAAGAGAGAGAGAGAACTCTAAATTTGCAAACTGCTTTGCGCTGTCTTCTTTTTTTCAATTGATGCATAACATTTGTACTTACTAAGAAGTACACTGAAAAGAAAAAGAAGTACAGTGTACCAATTTGAAACATGTAATCATCCAGTTGAGATAAAAACATTTCTTTGTATTGGGAACCGTCAAACCGATCTAGTTCTTTTAAGATCTGTAAATGTGTGATATACCTTAGTTACCCTGCTATGCTGGAAAACACTAGAACATAGTCCTCCTAGCTAACTGTCCTTAACTATCCATTCCTCCCTCCCCCACCTCTCCATCCCTTTACCTACTACTTCCTACTAGTCTCTGGTACTTATTTCTACTCTGTACTTCTCTGAGATCATTTTTTGCAGCTTCCGCACATTAAGTGAGAACATGCAATATTCGTCCTTCCCTGACTGATTTAGCTCACTTAGCATAATGTCCTCCAGTTCCATGCATATGGCCAGCAGGACAGGATTTCATTCTTCTTGTCTTTAAATAGTTCCCCACTGTGTATTCTATACTATATCTTCTTTATTCATCTATCTGTCATCACATCAGTTGATGACTCTCATGAATAGTGCTCCAATTAAGATGGCACCGCACGTGACCAAAACTTCCTGCTGGGTATGATACATCTTAGAGCCACAGGCATTCACTGAGGCCTAAGAGCAAAGAACGTTAAGTATACTCCACTCTTAGGACAAAAGTGCAGATAATGAGACCATTGACAAATTTTCAGAGACTATATCTGAGTTGAAAGATAATTCAGTGAGAATGAGTCTGCTTGGAGGCTTTTAGTCCCTTCCCTGGCTTTCTCTAAGATCTAAAGAACACAGAGAGCTAAGCTTTTCTTCACCTGCATGAACACGTTATTATGTTCCCTACTATTAAGTCACCATCCCCTGCTTTTCTTTGAGGAGCTCCAGTTGGGTCCTTGATCAGTTTCTTTCTCTTCCTGGATTTTTTTTTTTTAAAACAAAAGTTGAATTGCGCATACTCTTTATAACCTGGAGCTATTAAAATCCTCTTTTAAAAAGTGTGCCAAACAAAAACAATCAAAGGATTCTTTAATGTGTCCTTTAATGTGTCTAAGACTAGGGGGAACCGAGTGATGCTGTTCTTTAGTTATGAAATAATGCTTTGGTGGTAATGAGGGGTTTTCTCCTGTGTGATTCTGTTGTGTTTTTCCTCCTTTCAGAAGCAGAAGAAACTCTTTTGATTGATATCGCTTCAAACAGTGAGTATCTTTCAGAATGGAGTTGGTTTTCATTCTACAAATATTGACTTTAATACTTAACATTTGACAAACGTTCGGGGTGCATCTTGTATTTTGCCATCTCGTACCGAAGTCTCCATTTTCTTAAGGCAACCCTAAAAATTATCCTCAGCTCTCAAAACCATTGCGGCTGAGCCTAAGAAGACACAGGTGGCTGCTAAGAATCTCTCCAAACCTGAACTATGCTAAGCTTTGCTGCAGCGGAGCTGTAGGCTACTTGAAGCTGCAGACATTGTCTATACCAATTATTTCATTGCTGTGGAACTGATTAATTTACAGGAAGAGCAAGGAAAATGCTTAAGGAGCTAGAGGTTTTCAGGTCATTTTTTCCTTATGAGTGTGTGTGTGTGTGTGTGTGTGTGTGTGTGTATGCAGATGAGCATTTACATTTGTGTGTGTGTGTGTGTTTATGCATATGTGTGTACATGTACGTGTGTGTACTTCAATAGGTAGTATTTTTAGGTGTAGTGCACCTTTGGTTTTGAGACAGGGATTGACCAACTTGAAGCTCTTCAATTAGGCTACGCTGGCTGGCCAGTAAACACCAGGAATCTATCTGCCTTTTTCTGCTTCCTCAGCTCAGATTACAAGTATGTGCCATTTCCAGCTTTTTTACATAGCTTCTGAGGATCAAACTCAGGTCCTCCTGTTTAAATGCCAAGCACTTTACTCACTAAGCTATCTACCCAGCCATATTAGGTTTTGAAAAAATGTGCATACATAATGCATATGAATATATATTTAAAATAAAAATAACAATTACGTTCTTTTCCCTCCTTCCCTATCCTGCCAACTCAGTCCCTTTAAAGGTCCATCCTTCCCAGCTTCCTCCATGTCCCCCACTCTCAAATTAATAGCTTGTTTTTCACTATTATTGATCTATATTAATGTGTGTGCATGTATGCGTAAATATACAAATACAGCCAACTGAATGTTTCATTTTGTGTGTATATGGTTTCAGTGCTGACCACTTGCTGTTGGATAATGTATTAGAGGTTCATCTCCCCTGGAGGCAGATTCTTTCTCCCTGTCTCAGTACTCACTAGTACCTATGCTACTGCTGCTGCTGCTGCTGTTACCATACAAAGTAACAGCTGCCATTGTGGCCTTTTTTTGAAGCATACTTTGTTTTTATTGATTCTCGTGCCACACCAGCCTGCCTCCTCCCTGCTGACCCCCTTCTCACTGCTCCACGTGCGTGTCACACTGTTCTTTTACCCAGTTTTCCCTCTCCCCAGCTTTCCCTTATGCGATCTTTCCTTCTCTCATGGTCCCCTTTTCAGCCTCATGACCTGTACCCCTACACACACATGCACACATGCACCTGTACACACATTAAAATGTAGGCTCTGCATATGGGAGGAAAACATGCAGCATTTGCCTTTCTGAGTCTGAGATACTTCGCTAACCGTGTCATTGTAATTTCCAGTTACACCCATTTTTTTGCAAATGTCACGATTCTGCTTATTGTTGTGGCTGAGTAAATGTTACCTTTCAACTATTATATTCTAGAGTCTACTCCCACCTTGTTTTTATGTTTTTGTGTGAATTCACAATGTTTTCATCTATTCCTTGCATTATTTTGAAAGGCACGGAGCCCATTAAATGGCCTGTTCTTTTTTTTTTTTTCTTCTCTGTTTTGAAATAATTTGTGCCCTACTTAAGCCCTGTTCCCTCAAGGCCTCCATTCATCAGAGGGAACATGCTCTTCTTTTTGCTGTTGCTGTCCTTTCGGGTTTTTTTTTATCAGTTTAATGCAAATCACTGACTTTCTTTGCAAGACGTTCTTTGTTTATCATCTAATTGTACTGTGCTCTGGAGAGGAGAAAATGGGCACTTGATTGCTACTGTGGCTACTGTGTGGTTGCTATGGAAAGTGTATCTGACCATACAAACCTAAATCAAATGGTTCACCTTATCTCTTGCTCGAGTCCTTGGATCAGCAGAACTTGCCATTTACCTTGGGGCTACAGGTTGCACAGAATTTTGTTTGGAGAAGGTCTCTGCCCTTGGCACTGTTAATGCATACTAAATGGTTTTCCAGTTTGGGTTTATTATTCCTTTCTTTAATCATAGAATATGGAAGTCTTAATGGCTGCTCCTAAACTGTTATGTAAACCTAGCTGCTTACTTCTGTTACAGGTATCCAAGAGAGAAAATAACTTAGAATCTGTGCAGTTTTGTACTTAGACAAAAGAAGACAAAAACACCCGCAGGCTGGAGATATGGTTTAGTTGATAGAGTATTTATTTTCCTAGCATGCAAAAAGCCCTGGTCCCTAGCACTCCATAAACTAGGGGTGGTAGCACACATTGGTAACCTCAGTGCTGTGCAGGCAGGAAGATCAGGAATTCAGGTCTATCCTTCAGTTACATAGTGAGTTCCAAGCTAGCCTGTGCTACATGAAACACTCTCTGTCTCCAAAGCATGTTTCTGTTTTAAGGACCATGGGGTCAGGGAAACACTTGTACAAGAATGGTAACAATCTGACTTCAACTCCTAGAAAATAGTACCCTTTACTGATGTGCAAGTCTGATCTTAATATAGGTATATATTGTCTAGATACTAGTGGTAAACATCTTGAAAGGAGTTTTTCTACTTATAAAGTTGGTGCATCTTAATTATGTATAATTGTGACAATCAAAAAGTTTTGAAGTATCAAATTTAAATTATTATGTAGAATGGGAGAGATGGCTCAGCAATTAAGAGCAAGTATTGCACTTGCAGAGGACCCAAGTTCAATTCCCAGCAGCTACTTCAGGTGGTGCACAACTGCCTATAACTCCAGCTCCAGGGGGTCCAACACCCTCTTCTGGACTCTGCAGACACCTGCACTCTTGTGCATGCAGATTCATGCATGCACATGCACAGACACACATACAAAATCTTTGAAATTTAGCATATAATCGTGAGGTTATACTGTAGCTAACATTTATATGTATTTCCTATTGTTTTAGTTTATATTCCATATAGTTGGAATCCTCCTACATACTTTTTTGTGGGAGGGTTGTGAGGCTGACAGTTGAACCCAGAGGCCTAGTGCCTGGCAAACATGCTCTACAGCTGAGTTATATCCCTAATGCTTTATTATAGTTTTTAGCATGGATTTTCACTTAGCTCCTTTACCGTGACATTTGCCCTATGTTATTTAAAATCATTTTAAACAATTCTGTTGTTGTTCTTGTTGTTGTTGTTGTTGTTGTTGTTGTGTGAGACAGGGTTCTATCTATCATAGGCTAGCCTCAAACTCTACGTGTAGCCAAAGATTACACTGAACTCCTGATCCTCTCTACACCTCCCTAGTGCTGGGATTAATGTTTTGTTCCACCATGCCTGGTTATTTTTGATAACCAATATTTCACCATAGCTATTTTGTCATAGTGTTATTAAGCTAGTTTCTTTATAAAATTAAGTCATCTTGAGGGAACATAATATAATGCTCTATTTGGGTCCTATTTTACAATTCTCACTAAAACTTTGTAGTTTCTTTTTATACATCAAAATTTTAGGTTGAGAATTTCATGGTGGATATGATTTGCTGATAGATTGCTTACTACTATCATATGGAACAATTAAGGAGTCTTGGATATTTTATCCAGTTACTTCACTTAATTTATTTTTAATATTTCTTTACTGTTTTTTCCATTTTGGCAGATCGATAGCCTTAATGATCTTCTTAATGATAATTCTGCCTTGTTTCTCATAGCTACAGCCATTGGCTCTGTTTCATGTCTCACTGTTGTTTCATGTCTCACTGTACCAAAGAGAATTTGAGGACCGACGTTAATTGATGGTATTAACCCTTATGTGGCTCTGAGTTTCAGTGAGGATGCTGCAACTGGCATTTCCCAGTTAAAGACATTTTTCCTTGATGAGTTGCTGGTCCTTAAAAAATAATAAATTGCATTTAAACCAGACATGGCATATGCTAGTAGTAGTCTGAATATCTGGCAGACTTAAGCAAGGTGATCATGAACTCAAGGTCAGGGCTGTATAGTAAGTTCAAGACCAGTCTGAGCCACATAGCAACACTGTGTTTTTGTTCAACAGAAAGAACAAAATCAACAACAAAAACTAAGACTTTGCTGCTCCTTGAAATTGTGTATATGTACTGAATTTTATTAAATTTTCTCCCTGTTTCTCACGGAGATGAATTTAGTTCCCTTTTCTTTCCTTTATCTCTTTAGGACCTTTAGATGAACTCTGTTATGCTAATTTTTAAATAGTACCCTACCTAGTTTATTCTTTATTCCACAAATATTTGTTGAGTGCCTTCTATTTGTCAGACCTGGTGGTAAATCCTACAGAATCATCAGAGCACAGCAGAGATAAGAGTCCTGCTTCCGCTTCCCTTTTTCCTTCTGTGCTTTTTGTTGCTAGAGCCACAGAGATGCCTATAATTCATAAATGTATTCCATAAACATCTGAATAAATTTTGGGTACTATGCACCGTGCTAAGCTCTAAAAAGCAAGAGGAAGCAACACATTCTTGGCGGTTCATATATTTTAATGTACAAAAGTGACTTCAGCAGGATTAGATGCTTACATGTGAATGTGGATTTAATAAATACTAACAAGAAAAAGTGCCAAGAGTTTAAAAGAGGGGTCACTAAATTAGGCAGTGTACTCAGGCAAGGCATTTACAAAGAAGGGACATTTATATTGGGAACGGAGGGCCTAGGAGACAGGCAACAACTGGAGGAAAATAAAAAAGAATATTCCAGATAAAGGAGGTTGTGAGACTCCCACCTTAGAAACACCCTGACAGTTTCTGGGAAATAAAAGGCAAGAGTGCCTGGAATAAGGCTTGAGCACCAAGATGAGAGGCTATGAAATCTTGGAAGCCACAGCATCGAATCTGCAGTTTTCGACTTTAAAATGAGAAGTTAAGGATTTTTATGCTGATATAGCATCATTTGCCTGGAAACAGAAAGACTACTTATGAGGCTGCTTTGGTTGTATATGCTAGAGAGTATAGTTGTGCTAGAAATGGAGAAAAGTGAGCAGATTTGATGGATGAATTTGGAGGTAAGGTCAAGAAGAATCAGCTTGGGTGTGAGGGATGGGAGGAAGAGAAGTGTCAAGGATGAATACAAGGTTTCCAACAGGAACTTAGAGGATGATGCCCATTTGCATAAAATTCTTGAAGATGGAATGAATTTTCCTTTGAGGAAACCATCAAGAATTCATTTTTTACAATATTTTTTATTATTTGTGTATACATTTTTATCATTTTACTTACTCCTGAGCATGGAGTCATCCGCTACAGAGTGGTTGACCTATCAGGAGCTACACTCTTAGGAAAAACTGACAGTTCCTCCCCTTGAAGCCACCAGCTGCCCATAGATCCTCAGTTAGGAGTAGTGGCTCATGAACCCCTTTACACTTGATGCTAGAATGTTGACTGGCTGATTTTACAGGTCCTGTGCACAGAACCACAGTAGCTGTGAGCTCGAGTGCATTGTGGTCCTGTCATGTCAAGAAGACAGTTCTGTTTCAGGCCTCCTAAGCCTCTGGCTCTTGCTGTTCTTCCACCCCCTCTTGTGGAAGGTCTCTGAGCGCTGGGAAAGGAGTGTGATATACATGTCCCATTTGTGGCCAAGCATGCCACTGACACTTTCTCTTTACATTTTGATCAATTGTGAGTTTCTTTCTTAACCACCATTCACTGCACAGACTTTTTAGATAAGTCTGAGAGCTTTGAGGACAGTTTGCTACTGTGTCCATTTAGCACAGTAATGGTAGGCTTATTCCTGGGCTTTACAGTACCCCAACCATGGGTTTGTGGATTTACAGTACCAGTGGATGCAGTTTTGGCCATATTTGAGATTTCTTTGAGACAGTTTGTGTGTGGATGACAAATTGGCAGCCAAAAAAGATAGATGCCACTTAGGAGCAAAGCCTAACTAGAACGAAAATGATATGCAAACCATGAGAAATGGTGTAATTGTGTTGAGAGCTCTGCTGTTTCACACAGTGCTGTCTTATGCATATACCTGCTTACATGAAATAGAAGTAAAAATTCACAATTCAGCGGCTCCACTTCAGTAATCATATTTCAAGAGCTCACTAGCCAAATGCATCCATACTGGACAGCCCAGTTATACAGCATGATCATCATCACAGAAAACTCAAGACTGCCATATGGAATGAGAAAATAATTTTGGGCAATTCAAAGAATTCTGGGTTCTGGTTGTTGTTGTTGTTGTTGTTGTTGTTGTTGTTGTTGGGTTTTGGTTTGGTTTTGGGTTTTTTTGTTTTTTTGTTTTTTGTTACATATAGGAGGAGCCACTTCAAAAAGTAGGAAAAACTAGCCAGGCATGGTGGCACACTGCCAAGGACCAGCCTCAGCTTGGAGAGGAGTTCTGAGGAAGGGGTGTTTGGGAGCTTCAGAAGAAACAACTTGAAGTCAGTTGTGGGTACAAGATGACAACAGTGTAAATAACAGAATGTCCAATGTCTGGGATCCACTCACCATCTTCTGGGCTCCTCCAGAGGGCTTGGGTCACTTCTCCAGCTCTGCCCTCTGCAGCACACACCTTGTCTTCTAAGCTAGGGCAGGCTCTACTCCACTACTGCCAATGTTCTTAGTGGTCATCCCAGGTACTGGCAGCTCCAAAATTTTACAGTCTTCTGCTACATCTGGGCTGCACTTCACCAATAGCCTCTCCTAGGCTCTCTTCATTGGGCCAAGCCTCAGTCCCTATGCCTTCAACTGCTACTGAGGGAAGCTGCACCTCCAGCAATAGCATTTCTTGGCTTCTCACAGTGCCAAGTCTTTAGCTGCTCTCCATGACCCCTTCATGCCTTCAAAACCAGTTCCTGAGTAACTCTTACATTGCCAAGTTCAGCTGCCAGCACAAGGTACAACCTTGGCTGCCTCTGGAACACAGCTTCTGTATGTTGAATCTGAGGAAACACTTCCCAAGAGATTTCCCCTCAATAATGCCTGTCTTAATCTCTGCTAACTTCTCAGCTCCAGCTGACCAGCATTGAGTATCCCAGCAGAGCAAAGGTTTCATTTTTGTAGTTTCGGTTATCTTTCTAATCATAGCTGAGTCTTCAGCCTCAGCTAATCAGAACCACAGAGATGTAATCCAAAATAACAAATTGCCCCTAGAGTTTTTAAGTTTCGCTCTGAAACTTCATAAGCCAGGCCTAATCTTCTGCACTGTTCTCTTAGCTTCTAAGTTCCCACAGAACAGCCCAGTGAGCTCTTAACTCAATGGCTTTCTTAGCTCAAAGTTCCAAAATCCCTTCAAAATCCTCCCCAAAACATAGTCAGCTGTCACAGCAATACCCTACTACACTGATACCAACTTGTCTTAGGATTACTATTGCAACAATGAAACACAATAACCCCCCCCCACCCCACCCCCAAAAAAAACAACTTAAGGAAGAAAGGGTTTCTTTGGCTTACACTTCCACATCACCATCCATCACTGAATGAAGTCAGGACAGGAACTCAAACAGAACAGGAACCTGGAGGCAGGAGCTGATACAGAGACCATGGAGGGGTGCTGCTTACTGGCTCACTCCCCATGGCTTGCTCAGTCTGGTTATAGAACCCAGGACCACCAGCCCAAGTGGTACCGCCTACAGTGGGCGGGGCCCTCCTACATCAATCACTAGTTAAGAAAATGCTCTGCAGGTGTGCCTGCAGCCCAATCTCTTTTGGAGGCATTTTCTCAATTGAGGTTTCCTCTTCTCAAATGACTATAGTTTATGTCAAGTTGGCATCTCATACCATAAAACCAGCACAATATGTAAGTGTACTTGTGTGCTTATTTCCTCTGGTTGCTCTGGAGGAAGTACAGAGAAGGCAATTAGTTGAACTATTGTGGGTTGGGATTTAGCCAAATAGGTGCTGTGGGAGCCCAGAGGCAAGGCAGTTGTGGAGTTTTGCGACAATGATGATGGCATCTGTTTGTGAAAGGGGGAAGTGAAAGCAAGAAGGGTTCCAGGGATAGCAAATGAAGGGGTTAATGGGGCCAAGGTTCTGAGAGGTCAAAAACAATTACAGAAAAGATAAGGGACAAGTGTATTGGGAGGACTAATAGGCACAGTGAGATGTTTGGTTTATGTTGCATGTTAGGGAATGGTGCTTCTGTGGTGGAAAATCTAGGCTATTCTTGAGGGAGTCGCTGCAGGGAGTGAGGCAGTGGAGGCTGAGGTGGAATGGGAAGGCCATTGGGTGAGAAAGGTGAAGGTGGTAACTGGGTTTTCTGTGCCAATTTTTAAGCAAGACTGAATAATGGCAGGCATTTGAGTGGAAGTAAAGTCTTATGTAGCAGGCATTGGATTCTGAACTCTGAGATTTGTAGAGAGTGATGATCTTGTAGAGGAAGAAAGAGAAGTTGGTATAGCCCAGTGAATGAGCCTCAGGAGAAAGCAGTTTCCTGACAAGAGATGGAGAGGAAGTAGTCTGTAAGAGGTACTGAACTGCATCGTATTTAAGCCAAGCATGATAGTGCTTGTCTATAGGCCAGATACGTGAGAAACTGAGGCAGGGGGATTACTTGAGATCAGAAATTAAAATCCAGTCTATGGAAGAAGTAAGCTTGGAAACTAGTCAGTTTGCATTTGCCTCTGATTTATAATGTAGTTCTATATTAGAATCCCTAACAAGTATTTTTCTTAAATTACCAGTGGAGTCAGCTGTGGTGGCAGGTGACTATAATTCCAGCACTTGGGAGCCTGAGGCAGGATCAAAGGTTTGAAATGAGCCTTGCTACATAGTGAGACATTTCTGGCCTTCCTCCCCAGATACTCTTGTTTTTATTGTCCTGATGTGGGGCACACATAGCAGTATGCCCTAAAAAGCACCTCTAGGGCTGGAGAGATGGCTCAGATGGTAGACTGATTTTTTTGGCCAAGCATGAGGACAAATTTGATCCCCAGAACCCATGTTTGAAAGAAAAAAGAAGTGGTGGTAGAGACAGGTAGATCCCTGGGGCTCACTGGTCAGCTACTCTTATACTACAAGTCCCAGGTCAATGAAAGACCCTGTGTATTTTTTAAAAAACCAATGTGGATAGATCCTGAGGCCTAAGAACAGAGGCTGATCTCTGTCCTCCACCCATGTGTGCACACAAATAAAGAACCCTCTAGTAATGTAATGAAGCCATGGTTAAGAACTACCAAGGGATACAAAGAATGTCAGGTAAAGTGAAAGATGTAGGCCCACTCGCTGCCCAGAGAGGGCTGAGAGTTCGGGCAGGCTGGAAGAAAGGGGAAGAGAAGACTGGGTCATGGAATAGTTGGTCCTCTTTTGAGCGATATGTTAAGAGAGCATCCAATGTTCGCAGACAAATGGATGGATCTTGAAAATATCATCCTGAGCAAGGTAATGCAGTCACAAAAGAATGAACATGGTATGTACTCACTGTTAAGTGGTTATTAGCCCAAAAGTTTGAAATACCCAAGAGTCACTTCGCAGCAACAGTAGGGCTGAGTGTGAGGTCCCAGATGGAGGACTCAGAGAAAGGACTGAAGGAGTTGAGGGAGTTTGCATCCCCAGGGAGGTAGCAACAGTGGCAACTGGCCTGACCCCCCGATACTCCTGGAGACTGATCCACCAACCAAAGACTACACATGGAGGGACCCATGGTGCTGGCCACATATGTGGCAGAAGAGGGTCTTGTTATCCATCAGGAGGAGGAGAGGCCCTTGGGCTTGAGGGTGTTAGATGCCCCAGTATAGGAGAATGCCAAGGAAGGAAGACAAGAGTGGGTGGGTAGGTGGGTGGGTTGGAGAATATCCCCATAGTGGCAGTGGGAGGGCGGAGGGAATGGGGAGGTTCCAAAGGGGAAATCTGGAAAGGGGGGAACATTTGAAATGTAAATAAAATGTGAAAAATAAAAATTAAAAAAAGAGAGAGAGAGCATCCAATGATAATTTGTAAGCAATTTCTGGAATCTTCTGGCCATTAAATAGATGTACTTTGTATTTACTAAGGTATATCTTTCAAGAATTGTAGAAAAGAGAGAAAATGTCCTTGTACCAAATTTGTATCTCATGGAGATGCTTTGCCTTACCTATTTTGATTATAACTGACATGAGGAAGGGAGAAATCGGATCCTGAAGCTCTCCCAAGTATCTTTAATGCCACTCCTAACTTACCCTTGTCTACCTGCTTTCATTCTCATCTGTACAGTAGATCCCCCAGGAAGTCTCTTATCTCTGCTTATCTCTGGTCTTTTGGTAGTCTTTCATTTTTCTCCATTTTCATCCTTTTTTATTATTCTGACCAGTTATTTTTTAAAAACACTATGTTCTATAAAGATAGAAATAAAAGAGATAAAAGAGGAAGAAAAACATAACCCAAACTGAGAACTAGATTATCAACATAAACTAAGATTGCTAATTCTATTTTCCAGGCTGGAGAGGTGGCTCAGCGGTTAAGAGCACTGGCTGCTCTTCCAAAGTTCAGTTCCTAGCAACCACTTGGTGGCTCACAACCATCTGTAATGGGATCTGATGTCCTCTTCTGGTGTGTCTAAAGACAGCTATAGTGTACTCATATACATAAAATAAATAAATCTTTTTTTAAAAAAGTTAATTCTATTTTCCCCTTTCTTTAATATTTATAAGTGTAAAAAAGTCCTGTTCCACAGCCATTTATTAAATGCCTTCTAGCTCTGAAGTCTGTCATCACTGTCACCAAGACAGTGACCAGCTAACCCAAGACTTTCTCCATCCTAATATAAAAAGTCTTGAATCATACATGGAAAGCCCTTCAATCTCAGGCAGCTCTGAAGCCATTGGTTACTCTAGACTGTAGAGACCATTGGGTAATGTGTATATGTGTCTTGCCCCTTGACTAAGCTTATAGCTTTAGGGACAGGAAAAACAATGTATATAATCAACCAATTAGAATAAGAATATAAACAAATACATAGGCTTCCTGGATTATAAAGTATAAATAGTTGAGTCAGATGATAGTTTTAGAGCCTCAGAAAACAGGAGAGAGTGTGTTGTACCCTTAAAACGCCTAAGCCTGGGGCTAGAGAGATGGATTAGCTGCTCTTCCAGAGGACCTGGGTTCAATTCCCAGACCCCTCAGAGTAGCTCCAGTTCTAGAGGGACCCAATGCCTCTTCTGTCCTCCAGGGGCACCAGACACACATGTGGTGCAGGCAAAAACACCTATGCATATAAAATAAAAATATTATTTTAATAATTAAAGAAATCTAAACCTTGGTAAGTTTGCTTTGCTTTTTTAAAAGGTATTACTATTTTTAATGTGTATAGGTGTTTCATGCATTATGTATATGCACCATGTACACACTTAGTGCCCACAGAGACGAGAAGAAGGCATTGGATGCTCTAGAACTAGAGTTACAGAAGGATGTGATTTAACGTGTGGGGGTTGGGAATCAAATTCCAGTCATCTGCATCAAGTGTCCTCAACTGCTGGGCCCTCTCTCCAGCCCCAGTAACCAGCCCGAGTACATTTGCTTCTAATTCTATTCCTTCTCAATTGACTATTCTTAAACCAACCAACTCTGGGATAGATTTGCGAGATTATTCAAGGTGCCTGTGATATTTTTCATTTGTGTTAGTGAGGTATATGCCTTCTCAGAACACATCAATCCAATCTTACTATTTTTAAGTTAACTTGTAAATTTAATTTACTCTGAACCTGACCATGTTACTTCATATATTCCCATGTTCATGTCCTAGAATATTACACAATCTGAACCTAAATGGTAGTAATTTACAGTGTGGGGATAGAAAGAGGGTGATTTGTGAATTTATCTTTTGCTAGAACTTAGAAATCCCTACATTGACATCTGAGAGATCAGGACATAGGAACCTATGATTTAGTGTGCCTATTGCTAGTCTGCTCATTGACACAGTTCAGCAGCACTGTGAGTACTCTTTCTGTAGGGTTCCTTCTCTGCTTCATCCCCTCCACCACTACGGTACTGGAACCCTTGTTCTTCGACATGTGCTCCTTATTAATAGTCTAGACTATTTGTAATCTGCACCTCCTTCTGACCAGAAAGTTTGAGAATATAATCCCAATAAGGGGTTGATAAAGTATTGAATCCCATAGCTAGGGATCTGTGGATTTAATTCTTTTAAAGGTGGCTGCAAAATTCGGGTACAAGGAGACTGGACCAGAGAGCGCCACTTTGAAATTCCTGATGAAGAACGCTGTTTGAAGTTCCTCTCAGAGGTCCTTGCAGCTCAGGAAGGTAACTCAAAACTCAACCATTTTCTTTCCACAATTTCAATGGGAGTAAAATGCTGACGTGCTGATTCAGAAGCAGGTAGCCATTAACGAAGCCCCACCCCCATCCCCACCCCTAACCTGCCCCTTGAGCTCTGATAGCTCTTTTTTTCCCTTCAGGAATGAACCCAGGGATAGATTAAAGAACAAGTCTATCCAGCTTTAAAAAGAAAGTAAATGGCATGGCATGCAGTTTACTGCAGCCTGCAGTCCCCCTCCATCTGCCCAGAATGACTCAGAGCCGTCGGTATTTCTGTAGTCTCTTCTATTCCTTTTCAGAATTCTGCTGACTGTGCATTCATGGACTGAATAAATGAATAGCTTTGGGTTGTAATTTAGTGATGGTCTTCCCAGTTTCTGACCTAAATCTTGTCTTTCCAGCTCAGTCACAGCTTCTTCTTCCAGAACAAAAAGACTCATCTAGCTGGTACCAGAAATTAGACACTAAGGATAAACCTGCTTATTCAGGTATTGCAAAGACTCTTTCATCTCTGGTTTCTATGATCATTTTTGAGCCAGTAGATAGTATTAGTTCAGATGAATTGGTTGTGTGGAGTAACCATTGACTCCACGGCCATGGACTAATGCTTCACTCCACATTCGCTCTGTGGTATGATAGCTCTTTCTGAGCCTACTTGGAAAAAAAAAAAAAGTTTAAGTACAGACTTCACAGCCAGACAACCTAGGTTTGAGTGCCAAGTCTGAAACTTACTAATCATGTCATCTTGTTTGAGTGACTCAACTCTGAGCTTCGGTTCCCTTCTTCTGTAGGTTAGAGGTACCTACCTTATGTAGTTATTGAAATGTAAGGAAGGCAAATGATATATAATCCTCTCTATAAATGTTGGCTTGTATTATTCAGGTTCTAGACTGGTATAACTTTCTGTCATTACAGTTAGTGTGTCAGTGCTTCTGGGGTGAATGTGAGTCTTACCCTAATATAAATGCTTACTACACCTGTAGTACCTTGATCTGGTCATAAGCAAATAAAAGCCTCACCTATCCTGGCTATGTTGGAGGGTCTTCACTTTGTCTTTGGGTCTTGTATCCCTCAGGGCTGCTTGGATTTGAGGATAATTTTTCATCTATGAATTTAGATAAAAAAATGAATACACAAAATCCCCCCACAGGAATTCATCGGGAACCACCCCCTCCACCTTGTTCATCGAATAAAATGTAAGTCCTCTGTTGTAACACTTCCCAGCTAAGAGGCTTCCATTTTAGCCAATTTTACTTTTAAATCCATGGTTTATTTTCTAGGCTTCCACGTGAAAAAGAAGCTTCAAATAAAGAACAGCCCAAAGTGACCGATACCATGAGGAAGCTATTTGTACCAAACACCCAATCCGGGCAGCGAGAGGGTCTCATCAAACATATTCTCACAAAGCGAGAGAAAGAATATGTCAACATCCAGTCTTTCAGGTTTGTATGTTTTCTACTCACTGAGTCTAAACATTTAAGCACAACAATCTTGATTTGTAAAAATATTAGCTTCATTAGGAATGAAAGCACAATATAAGGGAATGGTTATCTGACTCAGGCACCCGTCTCTGCTTGCTTAAGAACATATATATCTAAAATCATACATAAACTATAGCTTCCCTTCAACTTCCTAACTGATAATGATACTATGTCTACTAATATTTTTATCCATGCTCAGAGGCATAAATCAAACATATAATAGAAAATTGGCCTGTAATACCTTCAGTAAATAAGGATGTGTCTCATCTGGCCAGCTGAACCTTTGTCCAACCAGTATTGAAAAATTAAAGTCTACCACTACTACCATATATCCATTTACTCCTTTGATAAATCAACTAAACTTTCACCCAGTCCTCTGCACAGGCTGCCCTCAATTCTTTCCTATTAGTTTTCATTTCACCTTTGCTCATTGATATCCCCTTTTCTGGACCCTGATATATGTGGTAGAAAGGAGAGATGATGAGGTGTGGCATGTATCCCCAGGGTGTTATTCATGAATAGAATATCCCATCTAATCCAGGATACCCATATGGTATCCTACCATGCCTCATTTCCTCGAATTCAAACACATCTGCACTTGCTTATATTCTACACGATGCTCATATGTGTCATCCCTTCTGCTTTCCTACTTCATATATTATCTGCCTCATCAATATTTCCCACAGTTGTCCTCATGATCCTTGAGAAGTGAGGGGTTTTTGTTTAGTTTAGAGATAGCGCCTTACAGAAGAGCTGTCCATATTGGATACCTCTTTCCCATCCTAACCCAAAGCCCTCCTGTAATGAATTTGGATGGAGTATAATTGAAAGGAAATTTGGCAAAAAGCAGTTGTGTTCGTTTAAAATATAGACCTAGCTCCTGTTGTTGGTCCGCTTGATGTAAAAAAGAGAGAAAATAAACCCATGCCTTTATGTTATACGTGCAAGAGTTCTTTTTTTATCAATCATTTTCTTCATTTACATTTCAAATGATAATCCCCCTTCCCTGTTACTCCTCCACCAAGCCCCCTTCCTCTCCCTCCTCCCCTTTGCCTCTATGAGGGTGCTCCTCTACCCATTCACCCATTCCTGCCTCACCCCTCTTGCATCCCCTACACTGGGGCACAAGCCTCCACAGGACCAAAGGCCTCCCCTCTCGTTGATGTAAGATAAGGCCATCCTCTGTTACATATGTATCTGGAGTCCTGGCTCCCAAGAGTTCTTTTCTTAGGTATCTGGCAATACACTTTGAAGAGTTTTGTTAATCAAAATACTCATTCATAGAAGTGATAAAAGCCGCATTGTGTTTGTTTATACTTGATCTTTGTTTTTAAATTAATTTTTTTTTTTTTGCTGTAATGTTATTAGATTTTTCGTTGGAACTTGGAATGTGAATGGCCAGTCTCCAGAAGGCAGCTTAGAACCTTGGCTGAACTGTGATCCAAATCCTCCTGATATTTACTGCATTGGGTAAAGTTCTCTTCTGGCCCTTTCTTTTCCTATACTTGGTGTTAGTGTAACATAACTTTGGCCTTCCTCTTATGTGTGTTTATGTGTGTGAACATATTGCTGTGTGCGCGTGAGCCTCAAGGTTATCAGGTGTCTGGGTCAATCACTCTTCGTCTTATTTCCTTTTCATTTTTTATTCTTTAAACATTTCACTGATGTACATAATGAATTTTGAGGTTTGCACCCCCCATTACCTTCTTCCCCCCCAAATCCCCTCCTACACTCATGTTTTCTTCATATGTATGACCCGCTGAGTTTAGTTGGAGTTTCTTGGGTGAGCATGGATGGGATGTTCTTTACTAGTGCAATTCATCAGTGGCTTTCCCACCAAAGAAAGTGACACCCCTTCCACCAGCAACCATTAACTGCCCATTGTCCCTAAAGGAGGGGTAAGGCCTCATGGGCCCTGCCCCTATCCATGATGAAATGTTGACGGGCCCAATCCGTGCAGGTCTGATGCAGACAACCAAAGCTGTACTGAGTTCACAGGAACAATGGTGATATCATCCACAAGATGTCCTTTTGCTGTACATGTCCCCATCTTCTGGCTCTTACATTCTTTCCACACCCTCTTTCAGGAGTTCCCTGAGCCTTGGAATGTGTGATGTAAATGTCCCATCGTGGCAGAGTGCTCTGCCGTCACTAAGTGTCAGCACTTTGGCCAGTTCAGAGTTCCTACCTTAGCTGCCACCCACTTCTATGATAAAAGCCTTATCTACCTTATTTTCTTTAAATGGGGTCTCTCACTGAACCAGGAGTTTGCCTAGAGATAGATCCTCCCATGGCTTCCTCCCCAGTGCTAGCATTACAGACACATGCCTGCACAGACAGCTTTTTGACATGGATGCTGAGGTTTGAACTCAGGACCTCACACTTGTTCAGCAAGCACTTTACTGACTGGGACATTTCCCAAGCCTTGATCTGCATACTTTTTCTAAAACTTGTTTGGGAAAAACTTGCTATTAACTATGTGAGAGGGTTAATTTGTGGGTCAAAAGAAAACATGAATAAGACCCATAATAGGGAACTGCTCATTGTAGAAACAGATGAGCTCAATTCTCAAAGTAAAAGATTTAAAGGTTGGAAAAGAGAAGTTTCACTATTATTCCTATGAGAATTTTGGTATTTTTCAGTTTTTCTATAACCTATGAATGTACTGCTGGGAATTCTTTAGGAAAACTACATGTCTTTTATAAAATTTATCTCGTACCCTTTTTTTTCTTTATTCTAATGTTGCAGCAAATGGAAAGGATATAGCCAGAGAAAAGTGTGACTGAGTATAGTGCCTGCATCTGTTTCTTCCCTCAGATTCCAAGAGCTGGACTTGAGCACAGAAGCCTTTTTCTACTTTGAGTCTGTAAAAGAGCAGGAGTGGTCCATGGCTGTGGAAAGGGGGCTGCCTTCAAAGGCCAAGTATAAAAAAGTAAGCTGCGCCAGATTCGCTTTTTCAGTATAGAATTAAGTACAACTCACTGGGAGTTACTGCATTAACTGAACCTCTTGCAAAAGGTTTAAATCATTGACTTCTTCCCGTATGAAATACTGTGGCTATAGGAGACTGATCCACTGTAGTTACTTCTGCGAAAAAAAACCATAAGCTTTCTGATCACACATTTCATAATTTAGATAGTTTTTAGAAGAAATCAGAATATTGTTTTTGCATTAATAATCCAAGTTAGTACATATGAGCTAACTGATCTGTGTAATAAAAATATGTCTGTCCTCCGACATGGCCAGAATGAAATACCTACAAGAAAGGCAGTATGAAGGATTTGGGGTGCAGAAAGTATGCTTTCGATTCGGAACACGAATAGCAGTATTGTGGGATTTCAGCACATTCTGAACTTTGTAGGTCAAGAATAAAATTGACTTTAGCAAGGTGGTCCAATTTGTTGGTCTTTAGAAGATATCTGCTGGGGCATTTAGCTACTCAGAGAGTTATTTTCACCTTAAGACTACTATCCCAAGCTCAAACAAAGTACTCTGTGGTTTTGAACAGTTTATGCAGGTAGCATAAGTCTTGAAGACGTTGCAGCTCTCTAGCTCAACTTTAGGTTAAAAATAATCAAGATTCAAAGGTCACTCTTTAGGACGGGAGAGGAACAAGCTGGGATAATGGCTTATACTTTACTATTTGAACTTTTAATTTACCCTCAATGGGCTACAAAGTGATTTAGAGATCTAAGACTAGGGATATGGCTCAGTGGTAGATAGGTGCATAACATGCTCAAGGTTCTCTATTTGATCCTCAGCACTGATAAATAGAAGCAGAGAGCGAGAATGATACAGAGACAGATACACAGAGAGAAACTGAGACTTATTTACTGCCCCTCAAGGCTTTTAACTCTTATTAATCAAAGCCAGACTAGAGCTTCCACAGAGAATCTTAGTTTCCAATTTATAGGGTCTGATTGGAAATTAGAAGATGCAGAAGGGCATTAGATGACCTTGATAGTCATCCTAGGAAGTTACCTATGTAGCAGAGAGTGATGATTATTTTAGTTTTTACTAACTCCCTGGAATTCATAGGTTCAACTTGTTCGCCTTGTGGGGATGATGCTCCTTGTATTTGCCAGAAAAGATCAGTGTCAATATATCCGAGATATTGCTACAGAAACAGTTGGAACTGGAATCATGGGGAAAATGGTGAGTTCCTTTGGCAATTAATTTGATTATCGTTTATATTATGCTATATTAACTTTATACTTTGTGTAACAGGGAAACAAAGGTGGAGTAGCTATGAGATTTGTATTCCACAACACCACTTTCTGCATTGTCAATTCCCACCTGGCTGCCCATGTGGAAGAGTTTGAACGAAGGAATCAGGATTATAAAGACATCTGTGCAAGAATGAGCTTTTCAGTCCCCAATCAGACTGTCCCCCAAGTGAACATCATGAAGCATGAGTAAGCAGACTCCTCTCTGTGGCCTTTGGATGAGAATATAACAGTGATTAAATAGGGTAAAAAGCTTGAGAGCTGTGAAGGGTGAGAGATTACCGTTTGGGGATTTGGGTCACAAAGAAGAGAATGCTATTTAGAAATAACAGATTCATTGAGGCAGAGAAATTAGGTTTGGCATTAGGAGTAAAAAGGTTTAGATTCGTGTAGCTTCTAAAATAACACTGAAGGAATCTGCAAATTAGTGTCATCCTTTAATTCAAATAAAAATGTTCACTGTAAGTATAATAACAAAAGATAAAATAAATAGACATGATTTAAAATCCTTTACTTATCTTCCATTCTTCCCAGCCTCTCCTCTCTCCAAAGGAGACAGTCTTTGGCTATTGTTTGGTTGTGGACCTTTCTAGAACTGTGCTGTCTAATATGATAGCCAGAATCTGGCCGTTGGGTATTTGAAAGTTATTAGTCAAACTGAGAGATCTGTAAGCAAAAGCTGTACTGGATTTTGAAGGTTGCATGGGGAAATATGGGATACCTTAATTTGCAAAATATTAATCACACGTTAATGATTTGGATATATTAGGCTAAATAAAAGGTTTTTTACTTTTGTATTTTAAGTGCATCTTCTAGAAAAATTAAAAGGATATGGAGCCATGTATCATTTCACTGAACAGTCTCTTCTAGACTTTTCTACATACATATACAGACACGGATACTTGTTGTATGAGAAAATATTGCCCTATTTATCTCTTTCCTACTCTCTGTCCCCAGATCTACATTATTCTTCTTAGTGGCTGTGGTGATTTAAAAGAGGGGTGGCAACGAAGGGTCTGTAAAAAACGAGACTTGAGAGGGACAGAAGTAGAGGATTGAAGAGTGGCGTGGGTAGGGATAGAAAACAACCAATTATAAAGAAGTGCATACTGCTCTTTGAAGTTTTGAGAGAACAGTATGGAAGACACAGTGTGAGGTGATAATTGTAGGAAATCAAAGGTAATTTAAGAATATTACAAGCAGTGACTATTAGCAGAATTAAGAAAAAAATGGGTACAAAAGTAGCATTTGAGTGTGCCCATATTGTCACCAAAAAAAAAAAAAAAACTGGGATCATATAGAATTCTCTTTCATGGGGATAAAGTCAAGGTCTTGAAATTTATGACCATGAAGACCCTAGCAATTCATAAATCTATTTCCCAAGAATCCAAAGCTTTCCTGTTGCCTTTGAGAACTTGCAGTGATTTGGAAGAGACCCATTTTGATGTAGTCATTCCAGTGTCTTCTCAGCATATCTCAAGTACTAGAGCAGGGACTGAGGACTCGGGTGCCAGTTTCCTTCTTTCTTCGAACTTGAACTTTAGGTCTTAAGCAGGTGTTGTCAGGCTGGCTACAGTGAAGTTCTAGGATTTAATTTTCCTAGTGGACTCAGTCAGTCATTCCCACCATGCAAACCCTAGCAGAGAGGCTACAAAACATCAGGGCTCTGGGAAGCAAAATACATTAAGATTCTCTTTGCCTAGAGAGCTGGCAGGTAGCCAGACAAAATGTTGAAGCTAATCCAACAAATAAACTGCATGCTTCTCAGTCCATTAACTCCTTGGCTTCCAAATCCCATATGTATACTATATTCACCCATTTTCATTTTGGTTTTATGTGGTGGCGCCTATTTCCCAGATATTTTATAATCTCGTGTCTTTCTTAAGTATTGGCAGTACTTGCCCCTAAAGAATTAATTACAGCTTTAAGCCCCTTGTCAGTGATAAATAGATCCTTAAAAGTAATCTCCCCATTTTCTTCTCTCCGCTCCCCCTCTGACTGACTTTAATCTTAATTACTGTTAGTCTAATCTATTTCTAATCTTTACTGATCTATTTCTTGGTCCTCAGTGTTGTCATTTGGTTGGGAGACTTGAACTACAGACTTTGCATGCCTGATGCCAATGAGGTGAAAAGTCTTATTAATAAAAATGAGCTTCAGAAGCTGTTGAAATTTGATCAGGTAAGTGAAGTTTCAGTGGCAGAGATTGTTAGGATTATGAGATATACACATGGTGGCCAGGTTTATACTGGAAAGAGATGGCAAATTCATATTGTCTTGCAAGATATTGTGGGGATAGAGAGATTTGGAGTGCCTTGATTAGGTGCTAAGATTCAATGGAGATAATGTTGGTGACAAAAGGCAAATGTGAAATTCCTTTAGTAAGTCATTATCAGGCAGAGATTTTAGAGATTTGTATCCATGGGCTGGAGAATGGGTGAGATTAACTGGAGAATACTTCCTAGAGGAAGCAGGCCTTCTACTGTGTTGATGGAGTTTAGCAAATGGAATGGAGAAAACTGTTCTATGGTTGCTTGGCAGGCTGAGCAACAGCTTGGAGGTAAAGAGGGAAGGAGGTCCTATGAAAGAGACTGGAAAACTGAGAAAAGAAGGTCGTTTGAAATGGATGGCACAAGCTATAATCTAGTAGGGACTGATGGATCAGTTGGTGTTAACTGGTATTTCAGCTGTTGATGTTAAAACCAATGTAAAGGGCTGCGAACGTGGCTCCTTGGATATAGTCTTTGCTACACAAGCATCAGCACTTGCGTTAGGATCCTCAGCACTCGTGTAAAAGCCAGGCTCAGTAGCATATGTCTGCAACCTGAGCTCTGGGGCATGAAGACAGGTGTATCTCAACGGCTTACTGGCCAACCACCCTAGTCCAAACAGTGAGCTCCTTGTTCAATGAGAAGGCCTGTCTCAAAATATAAGGTAGAGACATGATTGAATAAAACATCCTGGTGTCACCCACTGATGTCTGCACATTCCCACATGGACACCCACCCACATAGAAACAAAGAAGAACCACAAAACCCCTTGTGGGAAAACAATTGGTTATGTAGTACTCAGACAGGCAGATATCCAAGAAACCTGTATCTATGGATATAAGCCACTGTGTTGGTGAGTAAACCTGGTAGATGAGTTGAATTGTTTTCATACATTTATCTTTTCTTCTTAAGCTAGAGTATCACTATAAAGCCCATCCTAGATTAGAACTAGATGTATAGTGTAGGGCTGGTCTTGAATTTATGGGCCTCCTTCCATTGCTTCCTAAGTGTGGCATTGCAAGTAAGTGTCAATACACCTTGATCATAAAATAATTTGTTTTATTGTACTGGCCAATAAAAATGAATGTTCCTTCATGTCCTCTCATTTGGTTAATACATATTAATTGCACACAGTCATTGTGTTTGTTGTGATATATCAGCA
Source organism: Rhynchomys soricoides (assembly GCA_019843965.1). Lineage (NCBI taxonomy): Eukaryota > Metazoa > Chordata > Mammalia > Rodentia > Muridae > Rhynchomys > Rhynchomys soricoides. The sequence goes on from JADRCH010007469.1 coordinate 1,689,888, forward strand.
AGTATATTCAGAATACAATAATCAAATCCAGCTTCTTGGAGCTGGGGAATGTTGCTCAGTGGTGGAACATTTGCAGAATCCATGTAATGCTGTGGGGAGATCTACAGTGCCATAGGAATCATCCAACTTGCTTTTAGGCAACCTCCCCTCATATCCCACTTTCTGATGATCACTGTTCTACATTCAGGTTGACTTCTTTTGGTTTTCACGCCTGAGAGCTAAAATGTAACATTTGTCTTTCTGTGTCTGGTTTATTTTCATTTAACATTAATCTTGTCTAGCCCATCCATTTTGCTGCACATGACAGTATTTCATTCATTATGATTGAATAGTATATGTGTGTGTGTCACATGTTCTTTATTTAGTCGCTAGTGGCAGGCACTTCTCTTGGTTTCTTATATTTGCCTATTATGAATAGTACCACAGTAAATGTGTGAATACATATCTCTTTTATATGCTGATTTCACTTCCTTTGAATCTAGACCCAGAACATCATGGTACTGGGATGAAAGTAAATGCTTCTTAATGAGAAAAGACAATGTTTTGACTCAATTTAAATGCTTTTAAATGCTCATGAGAGCTTTTTTGACCTTTAGAGACAGTAAAAATTCAGGAGTTTTGCAGTGCAGTAGTTTTTATAGTGAGCCTTTCTTAGCTATCTACCTTTACACTGAAGTTGAACGGCCAATTTGTTTGTATTTCTTCCCTTTTTTGTGAATGCAGAAAGGGTACAGTTGGGATAAATTCTGAGTCTCATATAACATTGGTGAAATATCTGAGTGAGGATAACTTTTACAAACATTGGGCTGTAGTGGTAGAGAAGTGATACTTTTCCCTGAGAGCATGAGGACCTGAATTTGGATCCTAGCATTCACGTAAGAAAAACAAGCATGGCAATATGCACCCATAACCCCAGCATTAACAGGGAGAAGTGGAGACAGGAAGATCACTGTGGGTATGCGTGTGTGAGTATGGGTCTGTATTCGTGAATAGAGTACCCATGGAGGCCAGAAGGCAGCTGTGGCTCCACCGGAGCTCAAGTTACAGGTAGCTATGAGCCATCCAGCAAATCCAAGACCTCTGAAAGAGCAGGGCGCTCTCTTAACCACGGAGCCATCTCTGTAGCCCAACTCCCCCATTAAGAACAAAATCATTTGCTGAAATGGCTTTCAAAATTATCCTTTCAAGGTTTGTGTGCTTTTTTTGTAATTTTAATTATGCTAGATCATTCCTGCCCAGTTCTATGTAATGTAGGATTATTCTGAATTCTTGTTTCCACAGTTTTCTCCTGGCCACAACTGAGCATAACTGTTGTCAGAAAGTGCATTCAGATACTGTGGCAATGTTGACATTGAATTCAAAAGATAAGAAATCTTATCTGTGTGGTTTTCCACAGTTGAAAAGGCTGTGGAACTGAATACCTAGAATGGAAACAGTGGCCAGTCAACCTATCACTTACGTTGATATTCTGGTGCTATGCTTATGTGGTGTTTCTTTCTGTCTGTAGTTGAACATTCAGCGCACACAGAAGAAAGCTTTTGCGGATTTCAATGAAGGGGAAATCAAGTTTATTCCCACTTACAAGTATGATTCCAAAACTGACAGATGGGATTCCAGGTAAAGTGGTGAGAGTATTCTCATGGAAAGGTTAAAGCTTGGTCTTCTTCTATGTCCTTCCATGTCCCTCCTGACAAGCTAGGAACTGGGTTTTTCTTACTCCATATGCACATAGGGAAATCGACTGCCTTAGTGTTATTACAGAAGAGTATTTCAAACTGAGCTTATATTGGGTAAGTCTTAAGTAGATGTCAGGACCAGTGACAGTTTGTGAGCTGCCTCCAGCACCCTGGCTCTATCACCTCTGCGAACTAGCTTGGATTTTTGCCTTCCTAATCTTACCCTTCCTTCTTAGCTGATGCTCTTAGCCCCTTCCCTCACACTCGACCTCTGCTACTTAACTTTGGATACCAGAAGGTGAGAATGAAGGGTCATAAGCAGTTCTTCCTGCAGTCACTCTTGGTCCCGAGAACACACCAGAATCCATTGGTAGGGCCTGGAGGGATTACCCAGTAGCTAGACTATTTGATGCTCTTGCAGAGGACCCAAGTTCAATAATGCCAGTTCCAGGGGATCTGACACCCTCTCTTGGCCTTTGATGGCACCTGCTTATATGTACACATAAATGAAAAATGTAAAAGGGGTCTTTAAAAATAATTCATTGGTGACCTCTTGGAAATCCTAATGTTTGGACTCACCTGCTATTGTTAGGGGGAAACCAAGAACTCCTTGGAGTCCCTTTGATTTCCTCATTTCCCCCTGAAAAGTAGTGAGTAGTCAGTAAATACTTACCAGCTTGTCTACCACATATGTTTCTTTTTCCTAGTTTCCTAGCCGGCTCAGGAGCTTGAAATACAAAAGAATCCATGGGCATAGTCAACTGCTGCAAACTCTGAGATCATTAGATGGGGTAGGGGTGGTGGGTAGGGGAATTGGCAGCAAGGGGGGGGGCTGGTCCCATGTACCCAGGGAGCCAGTCCACAATTGAAAAGGGACACTGAGGGACCTTGTTTACTTTGCTTGGTTTCTGCCACTCGAGGGCAAGCTCTAGAGCTACTGATAAAGAATATTTGAGTCACCTACTAGATCACGTTTACAAGGCATTCCTAATCTGAATGAATGATGAATAAGTTTTCCTTGCCCTCAGTATTCTGTGGACTACTCTATGTTCAGGCTTGCATGAGAGCATGTTAGTTCATCTCTATCAAAGAAGCTAGATGTGTCCATGAATGGCCAGGTTTAGAAGAGAAAGCCCTATTCTTCTTTAGAGATTAAACCCACTCTGGGAACAGAGGATTACAGTTTTCTACTCAATTAGTTGTCTATTATGAAGTACCATTGTAGTCAAGTAGAGCAAAGGGAGAGAAAATGTTCAGAATAGAACCCTGACCTTATAAGGCTATTTTAGGAAGGTGTTACTCCACCTTCCCTACGGCGACATTGTTTAAGATGCAGACCTAACTTTAGGGAAACCATCTATTCAGTCTTTAGATGATACTAGGCACATACTTTGTACCAGGCAGTAGTGCTAGGAGGTTTGGTGGCTAGCAAGCAGACACAGGCCATTATCACTGCTTGCAGTGTAGGAAAGATGACAAGGGTCCTCTAGGAAGAAGTGTGTGATTCACTGGGAGCACATAAAAAGAGGCTAAATGTGATTCTAAACTAATGTGTGCGATTACTCTTGTGTGGTGTGGTGTTTGTGATTCATTCCTTTATTTACAGTGGGAAATGTCGAGTTCCAGCCTGGTGTGACCGAATTCTCTGGAGAGGAATGAATGTTAATCAACTTCATTACCGGAGTCACATGGAACTGAAAACTAGTGACCACAAACCTGTTAGCGCCCTGTTCCATATTGGGGTAAACAGTTGATTGCTCATTCATTTGCTTATGTGTTAAGTAGCTATTTCCAGAGCACTGTATAGATATAGAGTGGATTCAGAATCCAGCGTGTCAAAATGATCTCAAAACAAATCCTCATTTACAGAGTTGAATGGTTAGCACTCCCTCACCCATCTCAGATACTATCTATCCTTAGATCTCTTCACAGTCCACTCTTTTTACTGATGTATAGGTATTTTATGCTGTGTAGGCACAGATTGATCAGAATAGGACCAGATCTACTTATTAATTTAAGAGATCTAGTCCTATCTGCTACAGTGACGTCCTCCTCTCAAACAGCGTAAGTTTGATGTTGCTTTGAACTTGATTGCATCTTGAGCTGAATTTATAGCCAGTTATTTAATGTTTTGCCTCTATTGTAATTGCATTTTCCTCATTTTTAACTGTATTATGAGTGTGCAAATTATAAGCTTGCTGACTTATACTTTGATTATTTCTTGTGGATTTTCCACACATGTGGTCTTGTAACCTATCAGGATATAACTAAGGTAGTTCTCAGAAGGATGACTTGATAGTTTACTACCTGGTTTTGCATTCCAGGTCAACCACTGTGTAATTGTTGGACTACAGACAATTTATTTAATATCCTCATGTATCAGTCTCCTCCTCTACAAAGTATGCTGGTAATGAGACCAACTCGTAAGGATTCATGCATGCAAAGGGCAAAATAGGACAGATATTTTTTTTTTATGTCAGTTCGCTGACATATGTATCACCCATGTGTCTTTTGGTAACTTTTGTCCTGAGTCCTTTTTTAAAAAATTATTTGTTTTTATTTTATATGCACTGGTGTTTTGCCTACATGTATATCTATGTGAGGGTGTCGGATCCCCTGGAATTGGAGTCACAGACAGCTGGGAGCTGCCATGTGGGTGCTAGGAATTGAACCCAGATCTTCTGAAAGAGCAACCAGTGCTCCTAACTACTGAGCCATCCCTCCAGCACACAGCATGCACACACACACACACACACACACACACACACACACACACACATCCTCAACAGTCCTCTTTGTAGAAGACTTTAGGACATTTTCTTGGGGAACAAAATTAGTTCTTGGTATTAGAATATATTTAAAACAATTTCAAGACAACCAATAACATTTTTGTCCACCTTTGGATTGCAGTTATTGGTTTTTGTTTATTATATGCTTATTGAAGGGCACTGCTGTGGGATGTATGAAGATCAGGTGACAACTTGGCAAAAATTGGTTATCTCCCTGTCCTCTCTGCAGTTGTTTGCAATGTGCTGCTAAGAATCAAATACAGGGCTTTATGCCTTCTACACAGTGAGTTCTACTCACTAATACCCCCATCCCACCCCACTTTGAAATCTTAACATAAGAATGACTCGAGCCCCGGGTTTAATCCTACATACTAATCCCACATTCTAGCTGTGTGCTAGAAATGGTGCTGGGTTCTTTGTGCACATAGTCATAGTCGTAGTCACTGCTTCCCACAACAGTGCTCACTAAAATACTTGCCATTTTACAGAGGAGCACATAAGAAACCCAAGGACTTTCAAAAACACTTCCTTTAGAGTTCAACTAGCAAGAGAGCTGAGATTCAAATCTTTAGTCTGTTTAACTCCTATATCTGCGTTCTTTCCACTACTGTGCAGTGGCTTCATAGTTCTCTTATCCTGACGAAACATGCCTTTAGAAGCTACATTTAACCCATCCAAGTCCAGTTTGTACTTCCAGGATGTCCTCTTTTCCTCACGTGGACCCCTAATCCATTTAAGGAAGGGGTCTCTTCCCAAACACTGGCCTCCTTGGATTTTTTTGTTGCGTTTCCTTGGAATATTTTTTACATTACACTTTAATCCTAAATACCCACTCAGATATTTCAAATTTTTCAAGGGTTCTTTATATTTTTCGTGTAGCTTTAATAGAATTCTGTGTTTCTTCTTTTAAATAACAGCAGTTTAAGAAAGTGCTTTGTGGGGCTGTCAAGATGGTACCCGTCTTTAATCCCAGCACTTGGGAGACAAAGGCAGGCAGATCTCTATGAGTTTGAGGCCAGCCTGGTCTACAAAACAAGTTCCAGGATCAGCTGAGGCTACACAGGAAACCCTGTCTGGAAAAAATAAGAGAGAGACCCGGAGAGAAAGAAAGAAAGAAACAACTTTCAGAAAGAAAAGGTTACAAAATTCTGTCAGAGTGTGAAATTCGTCATGACCTAACACATACTGTAGTACTAAAGTGCCCAATCAGTAGTTCTCTAAGTTATGGCTCAAATACATTTTTAAAAGAACCAAACAACTCCCTGGACTGTTTGTCTCAGCTGTTTTCCACATCTGCCTCAGACCCTTTACTGTATACATGAATCTCTTTTTAACATGGCTTTTGTGATTTTTCAGACTTTGAGTAAAAAGGAAACTGATGTCTCAAATATAACAACTATATGTTACATTACTTGTACTAAATTATAACATGAGCTTGTATAAGGTTTTAATATTTTTTAAAAAAAAAAAATAGAGCTATATCGGGACATTGGAAGTCCTGTGTCACCTGGAAACTTTCTTAGCCCATTTGGTAGTCTGAATGACCTGTCTGTTGTCATGGTTTTATTCTAGGACATTCTGTGGAGGCCTTTTACTAAAGCGGTGGCTAGCTGCACTTCCTAACGCCATACAGTCCCTTTTATCTGAATCCTGCGAGTGTCCATGGCAACTGATGGACTTAAATGCTTTAATCATATTTTGCTGCAGTTTTACTATTTTATGCCTGTTCAAAAAATAAACAGTGGATGTATTTTAGCTCTGTCATTTTACACACTGCAAGAAATCATTTTTGCTGCAATTACCCCATTTTCTCCACAGTCAGATAATTAACAATGGAACAAAGAAAAGTCCTTGTCAAATATGTACTATTCTCAAGCTTCATACAGTTTGGACTTTTCCAGAAATTTAGCCAACTAGCCTTACCTTTCCCCTAAAGTGTGTTTTTTTAATGCTGCTTATCATCTATATAGTGCCTATTAATTTAGGTGTTTTTAGTGACTTCTGAAATTTGCTAGAGACAGCTAGGTGGTGGTGGTCCATGTTTGATCCCCTCACTCAGGAGCTTTGAGTGAAAGTTATAACTATGGGTGAAGCAGGCTAATAAAGTTGTTGAGGCCATTGTACATACTATAGTTTATTTGGAAGCTGTTCCTGTAATGCCCAGTTTTAGATTATTAGATACTCTCTGATGGAGATGAGCTCGGGGCATGTGAAGCTGAACATGGTGCCTTCGTCCCCTTTAGGTGAAGGTTGTGGATGAACGGAGATATCGCAAGGTCTTTGAAGATATTGTACGCATTATGGACAGAATGGAAAATGACTTCCTTCCTTCATTAGACCTTAGCAGGAGAGAGGTGAGCAAAACTACACAGCTTCCTGTCTCCTGTCCATTGTAGTCAACACTAAGGAAACCGTGTTACTTAAAAGGGCATCAAGGTTAAAATCATCGTCACCAGTGTCAGACTGTCTGCGTCCTAGTCTCACTTGCAGTTTGGTAGATCCAGGAGCATATGAAGTGCCGTACCCTCTTGGAAATTCAGCTCCCTTTTCTGGGTCACATGAGTTCAATAATACATGATCAGCTCTTACAATAGTACCCCACGGCTTGGAGACCTCCATATTAGTTACTCTTGTTTGGTGCTTGTCTGGAGAAACAGAGCTCGGTCACAGAATGAGCACCCTGGACCATGATCATATTCCTCTCAGGATCCCTGGGATAATCAGAGTAGTCTTGAACAAGGTCAGGAGTTGCCTAATGCCTTCTCTGCTGGTATGAGCTAAATAATATATGAAGAGTCAATGCTAGGAAGTTGCCTCGGTCTGTGACTACATGTGGTAGTTATCTGTCTGATTAATAATTACCTTATTCTTCATTCATATTGTCTACAAATAATCCCACTTACTTCCCCTACTACGAATGCATGGTTGTGTCTGTCTGTTTGTTATTCCCCAGTTTATGTTTGAGAATGTGAAGTTTCGGCAGCTGCAAAAGGAGAAGTTCCAGATCAGCAACAACGGACAGGTTCCCTGCCATTTTTCTTTCATCCCTAAGCTTAATGACAACCAATACTGCAAGCCATGGCTTCGAGCTGAACCTTTTGAGGGCTACTTGGAGCCAAGTGAGTGTCCCCTTTCACTGTCTGCTTGCCACACACCAGCTCCTCAGGCCTCCCACAACCCTGGCTTAACTTCTTGGTCTCTAATCACTTGTTGTCACCTGCACTGTCCTTATATTGGTGATGCCTCTTTTGTGTGTCGCATCTCTTCCCTGTGGTTGCCTGGTGGTTCTGGTTTTTTTGTTTTAGAGGACGGTTGCTTTTCCACAGGAAAGATCTGTGCTACAATGCACCATCTCTTTCATTTCAGATGAGACAATAGACATTTCCCTTGATGTATACGTCAGCAAAGACTCTGTAACCATCTTGAACTCTGGTGAAGATAAGATTGAAGATATTCTTGTCCTCCATTTGGCTAGAGGAAAAGATTACTTCTTGACCATCAGTGGGAATTACCTTCCAAGTTGCTTTGGAACCTCATTGGAGGCTTTGTGCCGAATGAAAAGGCCAATCCGAGAAGTTCCTGTCACCAAACTCATAGACTTGGTGAGATGCATCCTCAGACATCACCCTTCTTACATTTAATCTGCATGTTTTGTCCTTATTATTTCTGTGCCTTCTCTCTTCTTCTGGGGTCACGGGAACTGACAAGTGATACAGAAGAATGTCACTTTATCTTAGCACTACTTTGATTAAATTAAACCTAGGAGGGAAAAGGAGAGACTACTCTGTGGTTAAGTCTTGTTGGGACTATAGTAGATAATATATTATACTTCCAAAAGGAGATCAAAGACCCCCTCTCAAAGCTACGCTGGCTAAGCCCATCACACTTTTGCATAAATTGGCGTGTATGCTAGGTGTGGTAAGTGTGCCATTCAGTATTATCCTCATTGTGCTTACAAGAAAACTGAGGCCCAGAGGGATTCACTTGCCCATTGTCAGATAAGTTAGTGACAGATCTACCACCCAGATTTTCTGACTTCTACTTCAGTATCCCTCTCTACAGTATATCAAATCAAACTTGGCGGCTAATGAGAGCAGAGGCTGTTACGGATGCTTACAGAACTTACTTCATAGTCCCTAGGGACGCTTACTACAAGTAGAGGTCTCTACCAGCATTCACCACTGGTAACAGAATCTTAAGAAATGGAGCCTATGAATTGGCATTTTTTCCTTTGGTAGCTAAGGCTGGACTTGAATTTCCTCTTCAACTGAGAATGAATTTAAACTTCTGATCTTCCTGCCTCCACCTCCCCAGTGTGGGATCACAGGTATGCTCCACCATATATGGTTTATGCAGTGTTGGGGACCAAATCTAGGGCTACTTGCATGTGAGGCTGGCCCTCTGCCAACTGAGCTATTAGCTCAGTCTATAGATGGGTATAACATATACTGAAGCTTCTTCACTTATTGTGATTCAAAAAAGAAAAAAGGAAATTATATCCATCCCCTTTCCCAAGCCAAGTTATTATATAATGTCTCTATTCTTCTGTGGAAAAAGCATATTATATTCAGTAAAAACATGATTTAATAGCAAGTCATCCTATTAAAATTTTTTCTGCTAAATGAAATTATTGTTGGATTTGTGTACAGATTGGCACTTCGCTTTTTTTTTCCTCCAGATATAATGAAGGGAAGAGCCAAGTGTTACAATTTGTATATAAAATCACATTGGTGCTCAGGCCTGGGAACAGCCAGTGATTGTATAGGTCCATCATGAAGGGTTAGAGCGGCAACAGCCTGCTGGCTTGTCTGTGCCGTTGCCATGGAATCCTTGCACCTGTGACTCAGAGCAAATTCCAGCCCTGGAATGTCATTTGTTTCCATAGAGCTGTCATGATGGAAGGTTTTATCTGTGTTTCTACAGAAATTCATATCCCATCAGCCTGCCATTTCTCTACATTGTTTTTCTTCTACCACCATATTTTTATTGAAAAACAATAGAGTCTGATCACACTTCCCCTCCCCCAGCTCCTCTCGGATCCTTTCCACCCCACCCAGCCACCTAGCTCCACACCCTTTCTTTCTCTCTGGCTTTAGAAAGCAAACAAGAAGGCAAACAAAAACAAACTAGAATTTCTTAAAGAAAAAAAAAACAAGAAACACACAAATCATAAAAACACAAGATATCATAATATACAGGTAAAAGATCAGTAGAACAAAATATAATGCTCAAAGCAGTATAAGACAAAAGGCTTATTTTTATCAAAGTCAGAGCAGCATCATAGTACCCTGGCCATAATTCTCCCATATTCTGGGAATGACTAGGAGGCTCAACCAGCTTTAAAAAGCTCTTACTATATATAAAATATACTATCAGGCAATTCAGCCACATTTCTCCATAAATAGAAAGTCTTTGAAATTCTTAGAGGAACCATAACTCTGTATAGGGCCCTCTTTTGAGACATAATTGACTCGGGGTTAAAGAAATAGAACCTTGGTCATCTGTAATTGCAGAATGGCTTTTGATGAAATTATGCATTCAGGATCATTTGCTCTTTTTGAAAAGTTCTTATTTTGTAGGACTTAGGGTTCTCGTTATGTCCATGGCTTATTGCATATCAGTGTTACTAAGTTGCTGTACCTCATCAATGAAGAAGTTATCCATATTGTTGTGAAGCAGTAAACAGGGATCTAAAATTATCACGTCCCTTTTCTGAACACGTGTCCTCTTGTTTCGAGTCCAAAAATACTTCTTTAGGTCTCATGGTTTTTTCAGGACCTAACAGGATATTTCAAACCCCATGAGACAATGCCACTAATACTGGTACATGTCCTCTATTGTATTCTATGCTATAAATTCATGGTGGAGCCAGAAATGAGTTCAGTTCATGTGCTCTGTCTCCATGTACTGTTTCAGAATGATCCGTATGTTCCACTTCCTACCAAATTCGAAATGATATCATTGGCATGAATCTTTGTGTTTTTCAAACCATTTTCAATAAGAGAGATTCTACAACTCCTAGGATAGTTGGAATTAGATTAAGAGGGAGCAGATGAGAATTATTTGCTGTTGTGACTATTTTTATTCTTTTTCAGAACAAAGGTCTATTTTTCTGATTAACATGTTAACTACCAAATAATCACCAATATTTATTACATACTGCATATAAAGTAGTGTAGAGATGATATGAGTTTCTGCAATTTAATGTGCATGAAAGAATACTTGTGTGTACAGTCTAGGTAAAGCCTAAGATATGGTTAATAGAAAGTCTTCATTCAAGATCATTTGAACATTAATGATCTTCACTGGCTAATGTTCACTCTATTTGGTTAAGTCAATATTTTGGGAAATGATTTAAACTGAATGCTGTGGAGATCGTAATTTGTATTCACAATAGTTGCCTTTCCAGCAGTTCCTCAAGCCTCTGTGTGTTACACAAACTTAGTGATTCACCAGGCAATCTCTGTAAAATCAATCTCAGAATCTGCCTGTTTTTATCTTAATGGATATTCGATGCTTGTAACATGAATGTGATCTAGAAATAAGTTCAGGACATATGAACAAAGTAGATTAGAGAAGTGATTTGGGTTGATCAGAGACATGTTTCCAGTCAAGTCAGTGCACTTAAGAAACAAACTAGTATTTAGGTATTGGATGAGTAGGCTCATCCATAAGTAAGGGGTACCTTGAATAAAGGATGCAAAGCAAGAGAAAACTGACCATGAGTAGGAAATTGCAAGATGTCTATGTGGAGCTGGTTCTGTAGGGTAGAGGCAGGCAATGGTATAGAAATGAAGAGAAGCACTTAGTCTCGAAGCAGAGATTATCTAGAACCTTCAGGAGACTTTGAGGACTAATACGAAGGTGTAAATTGGTGTATTAGAGGGAAACTTCTGATGTTGCAGGTAGAATGAGCTAATAGAAAAGAGACCAGGCTTGAAGTGCCACAACTGGTGAAGGATTTTGGTTGCAAGTACAAACATGCAAAAGGAGGGGAGCTGGGTGGAGAACATGCCAATGACGAGAGGGGTAGAAAGTCTGAGATAAGGATTTGGTGATTCATCTGATTCCGGGCGATCGTTTGTTTACTTTATCTTACCGATCTGATCTAATCACTCCTGGTCCTCTTACCTGTATGATTTGTTTCTTCTCTATATTTCATATGAACTATTTCTTCTGAGAGCTTGAATTTCCATTTAGTTATTCTTAAATTTGAAACTTGTAGTTAGGCCTGGTGGCTCACACTTTTTATTCAGCTACTTGAAAGATAGAAGGCAGGAGGAGGATCCCAAGATCAAGGCCAGGTAGGGAAATTTGACAAGCTTTGTCCACTATAAAAAGTTAAAAGTGGGCAGAGGAGCTGGAGATGCAGCTCAGTGGTAGAGCACTTTCCTAACATCCTCCAGACCCTGGGTTTAATCCTCAGTACCATCAACTGAATCTTCTACTCTACATATGTTTTCCTTATGCCTACAGCCAGAGGAATGTGCTCACTGTATTCTTCCGTTTTACACTTTCAAATGAGTATGATATACACGTATATTTGTGTGCGCGTGCAGTTGCATGCATGTTATGCCCTGTTCCGTAATGTTGAGAATCATTTTCCATTTGTCTCCGACCTTATGCATTGAGGCAGTTTCTCAGATAAACACAGATCTCAATGATATGGCTACTCTTCCTACCCAGCTCACTCTGAGGATCTCTTACCTCCCCGAGGCTAGAAGTACAGGCAGGCCACCACATCCACTCCGCATTTTCTTGGGTTCTGGGGATGCAGACTCCATCAAACTTATGTGGCAAGTGAATAAACCACTGAACCGTCATCACAGCCACCAAAGAAATAAACTCTGCATGTCCATTTGCTGCCTTTCCATTAGCATTTTAGCAGTCCTTTGGATTCCTCTTTTAGAGTTTCCTCCTTTTTCCATTCTTCAGGTTTGTGGTATTGGGGTACAACCTAGCACCTCATTCCTGCCAGACAAGCATTCAACTAAAAGACACTGCCTGTCCACTAAGTTAAAATATATATAGTGTGTTGGTCAGGCCAACTCTTGGGAGTTGCTTCTCTCTGTCCACCCTGTGGGCTATCTAGGGATTGAACTGGGTCTGCATACATACACCTCCATCAAGTGAGGCATCTCCCAGGCCCCATATTAGTACATAAATTGATCCATTGGCTGATTTAGCTTGTGCATGCACACCCAGGCTCACTTATAGAAGTCGGAGGACACGTTTATGGGATTGTTTCTTTTACTCTACTCTGTGAGTTCCAGAGATGTAACTTCAGTCCGTCACGCTTGGAGGCAAACAGCTTAGCTGTTTCATGGGCCTCCATGTTAGTTTTAAGGTGTTTCTTTTCTCCTGCTTAACCTATGTTGATATCCATTTCATGTTTCTCTTTGTTTTCTGCACTTCATTTTCTCCCATTTAGGTCTGCCAGATTAAACCTTCTGTAATACTGCAAGGGCAGGGGTGATTTTTGTCCTTGCACCCCAATGCCTGCTGTAGACAATGCAGACATATTAATTTGTCATTCAGTGTCACATTTTGTTTCTCCCTATTCTCTCAACGTTCTCTAGTTAGTTATGCTTCCCACAACAAGGTGAGTAAGTGTTTCTTAGTCACCTTGTCATTTAACATTTCTGTGCATTTGTTTCTTTCTGCCTCTCCCACCTTTTCTTAGAGCATGGATCTTGCTATATTGTCCAGACTGGCCCCAAACTCACCATTCATGGGAACTTCCTGAGTAACTCTATAACAGGCCTAAGACTAGTAGTCCTGGATTGGGAACTTTTACATATGAATTATAAGAATATCAGGTTGTAAATTCTAAGACTAAGGAGGACTCGGACTCAGTTGGAAACTAGCCTTAGGGTCCAACCACGTCTTTCTCCTTTCTTTGTCCTTAACTGTCACTGTCCTCCTCAGAAGGTGTTTCAAATAGCCCCTTGTATAGGTAGATGCTCACCACTCAAAGGCAACTTCTTTCAGGGTCTAGATTGACAAGATAGCACACAAACTTCCTGCTTTGTCTTGCTTGTTATATCCTGTGCATATATTCATCAGAGGACAAAAGTAAAGTCTGTCAGATTTACTAACAAGTGTTTCTAAACAGAATAAAAGGTTATAGTACAGACTTTTGTTAAAGTAGATTGTGGTCACTCCGAACTAACTTCACGTTTAGAAGTATCCTAAGGATAGAACAATGTGTACCTAGGAGTCTGACATCTTCATTTCCCGTGGTATTTAAATGTAGGTAAACTCGGAAAATCAGGTTTAATTCGTGATGTATCTAACAATACTAAAACCCCTAATTGCCACATGTAAGAACAGCTCAGGAAAATAGGTTCAGAATATTCACTTGGAATGTCAGGGAATACATATTCACTCCCACTCCAGGCGTCTTTGCATCTCTGACAGGGAGACTTGGGTTTCTCCTTAGACCTACCAGGCCTGAGATGTGATTTCTACTTGATTTTTCAGTGGTTTGTAATAGGATCAGGAAGAACCCCAGTGAGAGTCTCTAGGGCAGAGACTCTTCCTGGCTTTTGATTGCTTCACTGTTCCTAGGAGGAAAATATTTTACCTGCTTCCTAGATGAAGACAGTGGGACAGTACAAAATTGGGTAAATCGCCTGAGCTCTCTACCAAGTCATACGAGGCAGAAGAAAGATTTGTACCCAGGCCTGTCTATCATCAATAACTATGCTCTGCATAAACCATGCTGCCTTGTGAATAACATTTCTTACTCTCCTTAGCTGATCACAGCTTTCCCCTGCTCCTCTGTCTAGGAAGCATTTATGTTGTCAACTCAGTTATCTAAGAGAGTGTGGTGATAATGAATGAGGTTAGTCAGACCTGGGTTCCAATCCTGATCCTGTCACTTATTACCTATGTGTGACCTTGGGCAAATAATTTAACCTCTCAAAGCCTCAGTTTCTTCATCTGTAAAATGGAAATAATGTTTCACATTGATGTGCAGATAAAGTGGCATTATATATAGAGATTCCTCGGGTGGTGGTGATCATGGCTGCTGCTCTCCATCTCCTTGGGTTGTAATGAGTGCGGAAATAACACAGACAATGAAACTATTGCCTCTGCTTCTCCTTTGTCTTTTATATCCACTAGGAAAATAGAGGAGCTGATGGATACCCTGATCCACAAAGCTCTGAGATAAAGTCCATTTACATTGCAGTCGGTCTTCAAATCTGGGGAGTCTAGACACTTTTGAGGAGGTGGGGGGGTATGGGTTGAGAGAAAGAGCTCAAGGAGGCTCTTGGAGACTCAGGAGGCTAGCTGGAGTGAGAAGTAAAAGTAGAAATAGACAAGACGTATTCCCCGCTTCAGAATATCCACTCTCAGACCCACAGCTGAGTTCTTTCATGGAAGCAACATTAGGATGAGGTAAGAGCTGCACATGACAGTAGATGAACAGGGAGATGCAACATTAGGCTTAGCTGGGGCCTCAGGCAGCTTCCAGAGGGCACTGCCTATCATCAAGCCCTGGAGAAGGATGTTTTGTTAGTGATAATCTCAGTGAACTGTTACATACACTAAGTGTGACAAAGAACTTTGCATGTGGGGAGTGGATTTCAAATTCAGTGTTCATCTTTTGAAGGACTCAGAGATGTTAAGAGCCTATGTGTCTAGCAAGCTAGCAAGACCTAATACTGAGCTGTTTCTAATACTGTGAATTAACTCTGATCATTGTCTATCTGCCAATGACTTTTCTCCTGCTCTGCTCTCAGGAAGAAGACAGCTTCCTAGAAAAGGTAATTCAATCCATTGGTGGTAATGAAGGTTTCCTTGTGCTTGATTAACACTTAACTGTGGTCCCTGGAAATTGTCCCTAAGCATTCTCGTATCAAAAGCCTCTGACTCGGTGAGAGTTTCCTACTAACTACTGATGTCCTGCAAGGTGTCTTGAAGTATGCTCAAAATATAGGAACAATGTTGACATGTCTGACAAGTTGTTGATATTCTCTGTGTAAAAGAAATTAAATTCAAAGGTACATTTTCTTTTTCTTTTTGAGATAGAATCTCGTGTATTATAGGCTAGCCTCACTAGGTAGGAAAGAGTGACCTTAATTCTTTTCATCTTCCTGTCTCCACCTCCCCAGAGCTGAGATTACAGCACCCCTGGTTTTACTCAGTCCTGGGAATCAAACTTGGGCCTTGTGATAGATGATAGATAAGCGTTCTAACAATTGAGCTATATCCCTAGCCACTAGTATGTATACATGCGTGTGCACACTAAAGTTATGTTGCAAGGGATGAAACACAGGGCCTTACACATGCTAGACAAACGCACTACCATGGAGCTCTACCCATGCCACTTTGCAGTTTTTAATTTGCAGACAAGTGCTGTGCAGTGAAACTACATCTCTAGCCCAGATTTGTCTTAATAGATCTTATCTGAAAACTCATGAGTTGGACAGTACTGTTTAGCTGCTCCCACTTCCAATGGTAGTAAAACCGAAAAAAAAAAAAATGTTATTCCTGTTGCATTAAGAGTGATTTGGAAGTTGGGGAGATGGCCCAGGCAATAAAGTACTTGCCATGTAACCATGAGGGCCTAAGTTCACATTTCCAACAGTAGTGTAAACAAAAAAGCTAAGTGCAGTAGCACACATCTGTAATCCCAGCACTGGGGACCGGGTCCCTGGAGCTCCCTGGCCAGCTAGTCTAACAGAATCAGTTACTTCCATGTTCAACAAGACAGCCTGTCTCAAAAAAATAAAATAGAGATGGAGATAGATGGAGGGAAACACCTGGTATCAATCCCTGGCCTGCATGCACACATACATACATACATACATACATACATACATACATACATACACATGGATCACACACACAACAGAGAAGTGATTTGGGGGTCCCTGATAACAGTGGCTAATTACCCAGAGAATGCCCAGATATAGTCAAGAAATAGAGCAGAGTAGAATTGTGGAGCTAAATAAAATCATAAATCATCTAATCTAGCTGTCTGGTTTTCGACAGTGAAAGATATTTTCTATGTTCTAACAGATAAGGCTCAAAGCCCAGAAAGGTAGAAAATGCTATAAACAGTCCCACTGCTCCTGAGCACCAGAATGTAAGGGGTGGGTACTGTTTCCTGACTGTCCAGTGGTGTGGCCCTTCTGTAGTGCCTCATGACCTCTCTTATTCCTCAACTGGAGAGGCCAGGCTCCTGTCAGGGCTGCCAACTGCAGAGGAAGGGCTGGACAAACATTCCACAGCACTTCCATCGTGTTTGAGGGACCTCCCCATTGGGTAGAGTTGAATGCACTTTGAAAGGGAAGCTGCTTTAACCATTAGCGTTAAGATTACAAAGTGAAGGCTTCTAGGGCACAGTGTGTCCTGTTGAAAGAAGGCAGAGGGTCTTGGCTCCCCTGGGAACATTAAGAGTTCACAATAACGTACAGAACAGTTTTTGTAAGTAGTCTTTCTCAATTTTCTTATTGTATCTTTTTCTAGACTTCAGAGCCACAAGTGTGACATTTATGATTATCACACAGGGGTTTAGAAGTAGATAATAGATGCTGTATATAACCTACTGACATTTTAACCTTTTAAACTACTCAGGCTTAAGACATCTTTGCTTCTTAGCTCTTTTCTGTTAAGGGCAGTCCATGCTCTATCTATTCAGCTTAAACGGTGCCTTGTGTTGTCTTAATGCCTCAGTACAGGAAAAATCTTCAGTTGAGGTCATATTTTTTTAAAGTATATAAGTCAATAATGAATAAATTATATATGGTAAGTTTGAATGCATCTGCTAAGAATCTGTACATGTATTCTGTTTGGTCCAGCAAGTTAGCGAATGCACTATGAATGAAGTGTTTGGGCTCAGATATCAGGTGGATGCCTGCAGGTACTACATACAGCCAGAATGAAATCAGTGAGTGAAGTACCAATAGAAGTCACAGCAACTATATAGAATATGAACATCGAGACATAGCATCCCAGGGAAAGAAAGCAAAGAAATGTGAAAATAGATATGTAGAGAGATTTGAAATGGCAAACAATTATCACTACCCCCTTCTCTTGTTCCCTGAGAAGGGTGCAGCAGCTTAGAAAGTTCATCAGTGCTTATTAAAGAGTCCTATGTTAGGAAGACACCTGGATGTCACTGGAGTATGTGTAGCCTCTGCGGGCATACTGATATGGGATTTTTTTTTTTTTTTAGCTACATGGCTGGAGGTAATAGATAGAACAATGTCAGGCAAGAATTTTTGAAAGTTAACAATATATAATGTATAACTTAGAGGTGGCAAAAGGAAGAGAATGCTAAAACCTGAACATGGCTTTCTCCACTGGGGTACTTCTGGAGGCTACCTTTAGATGCCCTTTAGCCTATTTTAGATGTATTTTTTCATATTCTTTACATTTGAAACTACAAACCTAAGATAAATTAACATTTCTTTTTGAGTATTGGGAGATAATTGAGTTTATTTTACACTTTGAATTGAGTTATTTGTCTGGTATGTGTCACTTCTGGATTTTTGTCTTATATTCTTTTAGAAGACTCTAACAATAGAAAGGTACTTAAAACAAATAATAGCCCATAAAAGTCTTTGCTGAGCTGTTAATATAAACAATAACTTCTGGAAGCAGACCCTTGAATATACATGGTATTCTAGCTCTTTGGTTGCTATATTCCATGTTGTTATTTTAGATCTTGGGGCTTATGATTAGAAACTTGGATCAAGCCTAAAGTACCCATATATGTGATACAATGTGCAGAGTTGTCTTTAATTCCTGAGAACCAAAGCAAGTCAGTTAAAGAAGCAATGAGAAGTCCCAGTGGTACTTGTGATCTGAAGGAAGAGTTAGTGTAGAATAAACTGAAACCTAAGTGTAAATACAGCCCCGCAGGGTACTATATTAGCAATTGTGATTTCATGGTTCAGCTACTGGTCATGCATAGACTGTACTATGACTGTATTATATTCTCACTTCAGAATATGGAATGCATCCACAGGATGCACACCGTAAGCACAGATGAAATGCTTGCTAATTGAATAAAGCATTTGGGGACGGAGATTGTTTTAACTACTGCAATCAGTACTGAGTGCCTTCTGAACATGCATGTCTCTTGTGAGAGAAAAAAAGGCAAAGGCTTAAGAGACAAAAATCACATTGTATCCACTTGAAGAGATTTTGAAGGAGATTTAATGCTTTATTCTGAGGCCCCTTTGATTCTAATCCTTTTTCATCTGTTAGGAGAAATCCGTTCTGCAGATGGTCCCCTTGGATGAAGGTACCAGTGAGCGACCCCTTCAAGTCCCCAAAGAGATCTGGCTTCTAGTAGATCACTTGTTCAAATATGCATGTCGCCAGGTAAGTGAGAGAAAACCTTCCCTGCAACTGCAGAATGTTTATGAATCATATAAGAAATTAGGTTTCACATCCACATAGTGCATTTAACCAAGCAGCCTCCCTATGGCTATACCGTCAGACCGCTAAAGCGTACAAGCTAAGCTAACTCCGAGCACTCTGAGTCTGGGGCAGAGGCAAGACCAGAAATTAGAATACCTATGGCTTGTTTATATGCTTTGCCCTGAACGACTGAGTACTCTGGTCTAATGCCATTTTGATTGTCCTGTGACCAACTGCAAATTTTAAAATTGAAACAAACTTCAAGCCCATTTCTTTAACAGAACACTGAGTTTTCTTTTAAATCCTATACTAAAACCCTAGCTACTGCCAATTCATTCCCTTTTTTAAAAGAACTTTCTTTGACCAAATTGAAGGGTAATGTTCTCAGATCTTTAAGAGCAATATAACTAGGAAACCAAGTTGTATCATGAATGTGCCATTCACACCTTTCCCTACATCCAGTTCTGTCCACATTTGTCAATGGCTATACTTGTGCAGGGTACACACTGTTTTCTAGAGGCTAGGTGATGTACTACCGGGCTTCCTGATCTGGCCATCTAGTCCCTTGCCTTATCAAGTAGAGACTGAAATGTCATTTTCTAACAGGTCATTTTCTTGCTTTTGAAATAACATTTCACATGGATTATAGAAATGCTAAAGGAAAGCAGCGCTATATCCATACCTCCTTCCCTGTCAATGCACGCACGTACCACCCTTCACCTTTTGTCCTGTTGCTCTCCCCATTTCTGGGCAAGCTCAGAACTTGAGGGGATGGCTCTTTTGCCTTGTTCCCTTCATTTGTCCTTCTTTGGTAGGAGGACTTGTTCCAAACACCTGGAATGCAGGAAGAGTTACAGCAGATCATAGATTGTCTGGATACCAGCATTCCTGAGACAATTCGTATCCTTTTCCCACCTGTATTTGATGCTTGTGTTTCTACACTGATGTTTGCCGTTGCCTTGTTTTAAGATAGTCAGTGACTATCCATTTGTTTTCTCAAGACCTTTCAGAAACTTTTAGTCTCACTTTGTGTCAAAACTTAGACTAAGAGGAATCAAGGGGAAGCTAACAACAACTTCTAGTGAGAATGGGACATAGAAGGCCTAGCACCAGTTTGTCGTCTCTGCTAACCTTCCCAGCCATGTGCTTTCAGTGGGGCAGGAAGAAGAATGAGAGTAAACACTGGCAGCTAGTTTATAGCCTATCCAGTGGACCCTGTCATGATGCAGGCTATTTTCTCCAAGTCTCTAATTACAGTGAAACCTCCAAAGGGACTGGCAAATTCTGTACCAACTCAGCTGCAGAGCACCTGGACCATTATCAAAACCCAGTCAGGAGCAGTACATGCTGAAAGAGAAGAGCAAACCCATCCCTGTAGAGGCTTGAGGAAGGGAGCCAGTCAGGTGTCTGTGTGGCTTTTGTCTGGGTTCCTCTTCCTTTAACTCAAGGTAATTCAGCGGGTAGTAACCACTCCGTGGCTGAAGCACTGCTCATTTTCCTGGAAGCCCTGCCAGAGCCAGTCATCTGTTATGAGCTGTATCAGCGATGTCTTGACTCTGCTCATGACTCTCGGATCTGTAAACAGGTGAGGTTTGGTTCTCTGAGGATATGCTCAGTGCACGTTCTCCTGTAGAGAAATGGTCAGTTTTACAAAGCTATATGATAGAATGGACCCGGGTCCGTTATTCGTGATAGGACACCATAGTTAGAAGTTAAGATCTTGTGGGAGCCAGTGAGATGGTTCAATGGGTAAAGGTGCTTGCCACCAAGCCTGTTGACCTAAGTTTTATCCCAAGAACATAAGTGATGGAAGAAAAAAATCAACTCCCACTAGTTGTTCTCTGATCTCCACATGTGCCCTGCCCCTCCCCACCCCCCACACACTAAATAAGTAAAATTGAATTTAGGTAGTATTTTTATGGTATTCAAATGTTTTCTAGTTTGCCTATTTCTGTTAACAGAAAACATAGTGAGGTGGATTATCTCTCACCCTGCAGTGAGATTGGCAAAGCGAATTGTAAGTGCAGTTCTAGTTGTCATTATGTGAAAGAGTAGGTGACAGTAGCGAACCTCCTCTTCCTCCTCCTCCTCCTCCTCTTCTTCTTCCTCCTTCTCTCCTTCTTGATGTGTTTTTGATATTGCAAAGATTTTGGTTCACAATGGCTGAGAGTAGCTATGAATCACATTAATGTTGGTAGGAGGTACCCATCATTGCCAAGTGGCACTGCAGAGAAAAACAAATTGATTGATGACTTTGCTGTTGGGGGAAAGGAAAAATAGCAGATGAATGCTTTCCTTCTGGTGAGGCTCTATGTGAACGTGACTCTGCTGAGTGTATGGCCTGGTCATTGAATAGAGAGAAACCAAACCATACTTACTCCAGAGTCCTAATTTGGCAGGTAAAATACTGCTCATAAGTAATAGAGGGTTGACAGACAAATGGGGCCTATAACGGTTGGATTACAAATTGTTCTTATGGCAGCTATAGATTCTCATTCCCTACGAGCCGTTTACCTTACTACACACTCCTCTCTAAAAACAGGTAATTTCCCAGCTTCCAAGGTGCCATAGAAATGTTTTCCGCTACTTGATGGCATTCCTTCGTGAACTCTTAAAATTCTCTGATTACAACAATGTCAGCGCCAACATGATCGGTAAGGGTACTTCATGAGAAAGTCTGTGGAGTGCTTGTTGAAAAGAATCTGTATGCATTGTGCATAATGTATACCATATTTGATGTTCGCGAACACGAGAGTCCCTTCCCCCCTCCTATTCTTGTGCCCTGCACCCCAAACCTTGAGGTTTTACTTGGGTCATGTCTAACAATGGGCTTCCCCTCTTCTTTCTCCCACCCTCTAGCAACCTTGTTCACTAGCCTTCTCCTAAGGCCTCCACCAAACCTCATGGCAAGACAGACTCCAAGTGACCGCCAGCGTGCCATCCAGTTTCTTCTGGTCTTCCTGCTTGGGAATGAGGAAGACTAAGTCCTTTCCTATCTGAGATTCTAGAAGAAGAAGATCTTGGGCTCCGAGTATTTCAGAATGATTTGAAAAGTCACGACACATAAAGGGTCTACTGTAGGATCTTACACTCTGTTAATAGTACAAAGGGAAGAGTTTCCTAACCCTTCCTTACCATATCCTACACAGCAAAACCTTTTAGACATATATTGCCAAGCCAAAGTTACCCTATTCGGTGTTTTCGTGTTTACTCTTTGCAAAGCAAAGAGGTCTGTATTTACACACTTTTACCTAGGGGTATGTTTTCTGCCCTGCTTCCCAGTCCTCATGATTATCTTTGATACCCTAGGCCTGGATTGTGAGGCCTTCCTGTTCTAAGCCCACAAGCACTACTTGCTAGAGCTCAGACTTGTCTGCAGTCCTTCGTATGATGCACTTTGGACCCACCCTCTCCTCGTGTCACTACTTTGCACACTTCCTCCATGCTATCATTATCACTTTGAAGAAAGCCTGAATAAGGCTAGTGACTCCATGGGTGTCCTGAACAGTGAAGTTCACCGTCTACATGTGATTGTTACATGTGTTTGTGCATTTCTACTACAATGATGTCTTTGTGTCACTGTAATATTGGCCTTCTTGTGGAGCCACACTTAGTGGAACCATATTCCCTTGTCTCAGACCATGTTTAGTTATGTAATTTGATGGACTATAGAGATGGCATCCCACTGATGTGAGAAACATCACATCAGCGAGGAAAGCACTGTGAGTATGTCAGAGTGAAAACATCCCTGCTTCCCACTCCCCGTTCCCTGCTAATATCCACACATGACATGAGGAGCAATCCTGCATGTCAGGGTACCCATCTCCCCCACTAGAAACCCACTTCCAGAAAAACATTTGCATCACAGTCAAAAGAGGGATCTGTGCACCTCAAGTGAGGCCCCATGGGGCTTTCCTCACCCTCCAAACCAAGTATTGGGGGTAACCCTCAGAACTCATTCTCCTGTCTTCTGAAGGATCGGGGGAAGACATTGGCCTCTCTTAACAGGGCTGACCCTGGGTTCCACATCTGCCTACTTCAAGCAAAGACTTAAAAGACTGCCCTTGGCTCTTAGACACTATATCAAGTGCTGTGTAAGAGAGACTGGTCCATGGGACCAGCCACACACATTACCTCTTCCAATTGAAATGACTCTAAGGTTTTCATTTTATTCAAGCTTTGTGGGACAGATAAACTTTTTTAAAAATTAATTTGTTGACTGACAAACCAGCTGCCAGCGTCTGGCTGCAAAACTGCCTGGTGAAATTGACTTGCTTGGTTTCATTTACCAAACCAACCCAAGTCGTCTCATTTTTGCCTATTAACATCTGATGTAAGAAGCTTGTATAGGCTGTGGGTACAATCTTGGGTACTGATTCCATCAATGGTACCTTGTACCATCCAAGGAGAGGGCCAGGAAAACATCCACCATCAAATGGTTTTCCAGCTCCCTCATCTCATCAAAAAGGAGTTCTTGGGAGAACAAAAGGTATGTATCCTGCAATAGACCGGTTAAGCCCTTAAATAATTGGGAGTTGGGAAATCAGTCAAAGCATTGGTGCCAGGTCACTGAAGATCTGATTGGGTCAACAGTTGGTTAATGGAACACTGAGAGCAGAAGAATTTTGTCATATCTATTAGACCAGAAGGTAATCACTGAAGAAGCAGATGATAGGAGCAGGAGTAAGGTGGTCCACAGGGAAATGCCTCTCCTGTGCCCATTTTATAATACCTTGCTAACCTTGGGTCTTTGGATGAGCAAGAATATGGTTAGTGGGGGCTCTGTGGAGCATGCACGTAGTGCCCTTCTTTCATCAGGCCAAAGCACCAAGTTGCTTCACTGCCTCAGCCTTTTGTCCAGGTTGGTCTGGGATGTATATAGGGTTGAGGGTTTTAGACAATCTCCAGGTAGGGGATACAAAATGGATCAGATGGAAGAAACCTGCTTCCCTACCCTGCCTATCCTGCACCTCAACCTCTTAATTCCTAATTCCTCCAAGGTACTATTTCATAGTTGCTCTAAATTAAGGATTTCAGATCCAACTGGTAGAGAAAGACTCTGCACCTTGCATCTTCAGGAAGAAATGATTCTAATCTATTGAGTGATACTGCATTAGTTTCCCTTTCTGATTCTTAATCTGTAGTTCTTTGTTATATTTCACACACACACAAAAAAATGTCTCAGTCACTACGCAAAGCTGCTAGTGGGATTCTGTATTTTGTGTCATCTTTTTTATTATAATTTATTGCAATTTTATGAATAAATATACGTTGTGTGAAAACTCATTGTGATCTGAGTGAGAAAAAACTGAAGAGGGGAGATTTAATGTCACTTGGTCTCACTTGACGTTTTTTGCAGTCCCCAGCCAACCATACCTGCACCTGTCACTACCCAGCCTACAGAGAAATAACATTTAAAATTGTTGTGCTGGAGCTGTAACTCCATTCTAGAGTGCTTACTTAGAATTAACAAAGCCTTGGATTTGATCCTCACCACCAGGACCACAAAAGAGGCTTTTCCTGGGCTGGTGAGATGATTCCATGGGTAAAGGTACTTGCCATAAAGGCTGACAGCCTGAGTTCAGTTCCCAGAAGCCACATGGTAGAAGGAAGGAACTGACTCCAGAAAGTTGTCATCTAACCTCTACACATGTGTTTGCGACATGGTCACATAAAACTGGGACTGGAGAGATGGCTCAGCAGTTAGGAGCACTTACTGATTAGTTTTGGTTCTCAGCACCCACACCTGGCAGGTCACAACTGTTGTAACTCCATCTCCAGGGGATCCAAGGGCCTCTGCAATCACCTGTACACATATGGTGCATGTATAAGAAGCTGTGTATTTTACGAGACTAATAAAGAAGTCATGTACATTCAGGGCCAGCAAAAATCATTTTAACCCTAAGGGTTCAGGCAACAGTGAGTTCATCAAAAGAAAGTCTTCCTTTTTGGGGGGGTGAGGGGAAATGGGATTTGTAATGGACTCTCACTATGTTGCTAAGGCTGGTCTTGAACTTCTAGACTCAATCAACGATCTTGGCCCAGCCTTCTTTGTAGCTAGGGCTGTAGTCACACACCATCTTGCCTGGTTGGATACTGATTCTTAATCCCATCAATGCCACAACAAGGTCATATCCATGATCCTGCCAGCTCCAGAAGCATGACAAGTCCTCACTTGTCAGAGGAGCCCACTTGCCCCTGCTGTCAGCCTAGGTGGAGTAGATCTGACTCCCAAAGAGTCTGTTTTCACATAATCCATTTTAGAACATTTGAAAACCAGTTTATTACTTAGAGTGATAACATACACACATTTACAAATATGTAGGGAAGGCTGTGGTGTGAGCTCTCTGACACTTGGAGAGCATGTTCCTCAACTGAACAGGGCACCACTCTTGGCTGGCCCATCTATAGCAGGAATTTGTGGATTCTGACTTCATTACCCTTGAGACTGAAGAAGCTTCCCTGGAGATTTCTTCTTAACCAGGCCTTCTTCCAGTTCCCTCCCACTGTGAGCCTGCCAGTTGTGTGTGCTGACTCAGTGTTGTTAGGAATTTTTTTTTCTAGCCCCACCCAAAGGCTTGGCAGAAGGTGTTTCCTTTCAAAAGCAATCTTCACTTCTGTGAATAGAGACTAACACCCAGCAGTTTCTATGGAGCAGTGGGCAATGTGGCATAACAGGCACTGTAGCTGTCCTTCCCTGAAGTTAGGAACTGCATCTGTACCTGTCCTGATGCTCTTGTGTTACAGAGGCCCCACTAGAGCCTTTTTGATGCAAGGCAAGTTGAACAGGCTCTGTGTGGCTTAATAATCCATAGCCACAGAGTGTAACTATAAAACCACAGAATGATAAAGCCTTAGTAAATGATCTAATCCATTGTCTGTTGTTCAAATAGGGAGTTTCAGAGAAGACAATGATTGACCCATCCTGTAGCTTGGTAGGAAAAAAGGCTTAAGTTTTATAGTCTGACAAGGGTCAATGAACACTCTACAGAACCTTAACCTATACTTACCAGGTCCTGTGGCATGGCCTTGGTGGGGACAGATTGACTTGGTTCCTGCCCCTGGGGACAGAGCCAGTAGGCGGGGCCTCCCCGGGTGTCAGTGGCTGCAGTAGGCATAAGGCTTGTTTGTATAATAATGCACATATTTTACATTTCTCCTTTAAGGGAAGGCCTGCCTGTTAATGTTAATGATTCAGTGATAACAAGTTGAAGGAGTCCAAGAGGCGAAGATGTGGCTAATGTCTCAGCAAAATGGTAAATGATGGGACCTTCAGGACAGCGCTTCAAGCTGTGGAAAAGAACTCTAAAACCCTAAGTTCCAAAATATATAATTTCTCAACTACACCAAAAATAAGGATGCAATATAAATTATATGAGGGGCTTTATGGATCTAAAGGAACGACCCAGCTTGTCAAAATGATACAAAGGCAGGCAGATTCCAGAGTTTAAGGTCAGCCTGGAGTCCCAGCCCAGGCGTGGTAGAAACAGTAATTTCAGGACAGGGTCCCACCCAACTAACTTATCATCTGTATTTAACAGAGGTGGCAGATCTACGAATTCTTTGCAATGTTTTTTTTTTAAAAAAAAAAAGAAAAAAAATGTGTGCTTGCTGTCTCCTAAGAATTAAGGGGCTAGGGTCACGGGATGCAGATTCACAGGATAGTCAAAAGGAAACCTGGAGTAAATTACTGGACTGATATGTAAAATAAAAGACTGAGTTTATGATCTACAAGAGATGAGCCATCTAGAGAATTTTTTAGACTAGCAAGAGAGAAGTGCCCGGAGAACGGTCTCAAGCAGAACATAGAGAAAAAGAGAGAGAAAACAGATCAGAGAGAAAGAAAGCAGAACACAGAGAAAGCAGGCTGCAAAGCTGTCTCCAGCAGAACATAGGCCACCAGCTTGGACCCACGATTTGACTTTGAGTCGTTTGTTTTCAACACTCCCAGACACCCCCTTTCTCAGAACCCTTCTCCAAGCTGAGGCTTGTACTTGGCATATACTCACCAGTTGACATTTAGCCAGAATTGCCTTACCTTGGGTCTGCTGTTTGATCCAGTTCCTGCCTCTTCTTTATTGAGTGTCTTTAGACTAGTTAGCCTATAGTTTTCTTGCCTGTAAAATGAAATGAGTATAATATTAACGTTATTTGGTGTAATTACATGAGTCTCATCACTTCCTTACTAAAAACGCTAAAGTATTACCTGGTATGTTTAGAACAATATCCCAACTTTCATAGCCTGTGAGGTATGAAATTATTAAATGAAAGATACCTTAAGTTGCCAGCAATAGTATGTGGCATGTAGAAGCTGCTATATAGTTTTTCCACTCCCAGCTGTAACTGTACCTAAAGCTTTAGATTTCTTATTGCTAATAACCTTGTCAGATAGGCAAGAATAACTGGTACTCAACCTGTTCAACTCTTCCTTATCATCTGACTATGAGACACAGCACCTATGCCTCTGTATTTCAGACCTTACCTGTAACTCATTTTCAAATTATTATTATTATCATTATCAGTATTATTAGTGTGTGTGTGTGTGTGTGTGTGAACAAGTTGTAGAAGTCAGTTTTCTCCTTACCCTGGGTTCAGGGATTGAATTCCGGTTGTCAGGCTTGGTAACAGGTTACTCACTGGTCCATGTAGGTGACCTCCCCCCCAGAAGCCATTTTGAAAATGGGATTGGAATATAACTTAAAGCCAAGTATGGTGATATACATCTATAAAGCAAGTGTTTGCTTGGGAGGCCAAACATATTTAGAGGCCAGCCTGGGTTTTATACTGAGTTCAAGGTTAGACTTAGCTAAGTAACAGTGCCCTGTCTTGATTGTTTTCTCATTTGTGTGTGTGTAGTGTAGTGTATATGTGTGTAGTTTTGTGGTGTGTGTGTGTGTGTGTGTGTGTGTGTGTGCAGCAACTATGTGCAGGTGCCTACAGGAGCAGAAGATATCATTGGATCCCCTAGAGCTGCAGTTACAGGTAGTCGTGAGTTATTTGATGTAGATCCTGAGAACAGAACTCAGGTTCTCCTCAAGCAATATTTGCTTTTAATTTATGAGACATCTCTCTTTGGCCATACTTGCTCAAATTAGAAGAAGAATTAACAACAAGCACACTCATGTGCTACATCTGGCTGCTATCCAACCTATTCCTCCCTGCTAGCCTCTTGCTTTTAGGGAGTTTTGCCTTATCCTGTGGGCCTGACTGCTAGCTCTCCCTGCTTTATAAGTAAATGCCTCATTTTGGCCTTTGCTACTTGGGCCACCTCTAAACTCTTTGCATGTGGTGCTACCTTCCCTCTCCTCTGTCCTGAGGAAGCTATTTCTACCCTTCTAGCTCCCTTGGTAAAGAAAAGGAGCTTGCCTGCTTCTGAATTGTGCTTCGAAGCCATGGTTCTGGACTGTGCAATTCCTCATCTGCAATTTAAGTGAACGGCTCTAAACCCTGGCCTTCATCACAGTCATCTACAGTCACAGTTTTCAAACTGTGGTCCCCAAGGACAGCAGCATCAGCATCTGGAAGCTTCTTTTAAAACTACAGCATGTAAAAATTAGCAGTATCAAGGCCCCACTTAAGATCTTTAAATGAGAGTTCCTTGTTAGGAACTTGGGCATAAAAATATCTTTAAAATTTCCTAGAACATTGGTTCTCAAACTACACAGAATCACCTGAGGGGTAAGAACTACCAGGTAAGAACTACCAGGAAGACTAGAATTCACCTCCTAGGTTTCAGAGTAGGTCTAGGGGTGGGTATCTTATTCCATGTTCTGTTGCTATAAAGGAATAGTTGAGGACTTGATAATTCAGATGAGATCAGGTATGTTCAGGGTGGTGTGGTCAGAGACAAGACTAGGTATTTTAAGAGGATAGATATTTATTTTGATTGACAATTGTTGATGGTGAGGAGCCCAGGAGCATGGCACTGGCATCTGCTTGGCTTCTGGTGTGGGCCTCCTGGTTCTTCAACTCCTAGCAGGAAGTAGAAGGGCAGGAGACATTTCTAAGTGAGAAATGGAGATTGAACTCACTATAGGTAACCCATTCCCACAAGAAAAGCAATAATCTCGTTAATGAGGGCTCTGTTCTTATAGCCCTAACTCCTCCCATTAGGCCCTACCATCTGACACTACTATGACAGGACTGAGCCTCAACATTAATTTTTCTAAAGACACAGATATTGAAAGCCTAGAAGGCGGAATAGTGAGCATTTGTATTTCTGACAAATTCTTAGGTGTTCTAGTTTCATTTCTGTTGCTATGATAAAATATCCTGTCCAAAACTAAATTAAGGGAGAAAGGGTTTATTTTAGCCCACAATTCTGGTTTATAACAGGGAAGTCACAATGGTAGGAGCCTGAGACAGTTAGTTGGTCACATTACATCCATAGTCAAGAGCAGAAAGAATCAAATGCATGCATGCTTGCATGTTTGCTTGTACTCAGCTTGATTTCTCTACTTTCATATAGTTCAGGACCCCTTGCCTAGTAAATAGTGCTGTCCCCAGGGGCTCTATCTTCCTCTCATCATTTAATATGCTCACCCAAAACATGTCCACAGTCCAAGCCAATGTATACAAACCCTCATTGAGCCCCTCTTCCCAAGTGATTCTAGGTTGTGTGAAGCTGACACTCAAAAGTAGCCATCATACCAGGTAAGGCTGCAACCCGATGGACCCGCGACCACACTGCTTGCCTATTCACCTCTACAATGGAGTTACCATTACCTAGTTCCCAGTGGGCCTGAGTGCTTCAGCCCTGCCATCATTCCTGCCAATGTGGATATCTACATTAATAACACTTATCTCATAAACCCTGGTACCTTCACCTCTTTTTTTTTTAAAACAAGGTGTTGTGAAACCCAAACTAGTCTCAAAACTAGCAGCAATCCTTCTACCTTGGCCTTCTGAGTGCTGGGATTGCAGATTGCCCCAGATCTGACTCATTGTAGCCATCTACCCAGTGTGCAGCCTTCCTCCAAACTAACTGGTGTTCCACTCTGTGGGACCAGATCTCCTTATCAGTCACTTATGCTTTCTCATAGCAAGATGTTCCTTGCTAAGGCCAACTTTTCTACCTATGCCTTTGACTCTTTCTCCATCCACTCTTGCCAGACTTCCCCACCATCAACCATGCTACTTCCTCTTGCATCTTCAGTAACAGTAATTTTGATACATATTTCTGAGATACATCCTATACGTACTATTGCTATTTAAGGTGCTAGAGACACAGAAGTAAACAAAACAAAGTCCCCATTCTGATGGTACTTTGGAGGAGGGAGGTAGACGAGCAAACAGTACACGAAGCTGCTCCAGATCATCACAAACAATGGAGAGCATACAGCTGGGTAAGCTCCAGACATTTAGGTCAGGGAAGATACCTTTAAGGATGTATTGGTAATCTTCCTAAATCCCTGGAAGCCAAAAGATACCTTATCTTTGTTTGAATGGTGACTACACAATACATACCACAGAATCCAAGCATTCAGGCTCCATCCAAGATTACATCTCAACAAAAGAAGAGAGGCAGAAAAACAGTTTGCCAAATTCTGAGGATAGCCAGGCAGAGCACAGTGATGGTACTTGTGCTGAACAAGAGGTAGTCAGGGACTGGATCACGGAGGGCTTGAGATGCTGAAGACAGGTGCTCCATTTTATTTCACATGCAACAAGATGCTATGGGTGTTTCTCATCAGAAGAGTGACATGGCCTCCTCTCTCTCTCTCTCCCTCCCTCCTTCTCTCCCTCCTTCCCTCCCTCTCTCTCCCTCGTGTGCGTGCGCATGTGTGTGCACATGTGTGTGTGTGTGCTCCTTTCTTACACAAGAACGACAATGGTATTACTCTGTTATAATGTATTTTCATCACTTTTAGTTAGCCCTGATGGTGCTCACAAATTACTGCTATATCCCCATTTCCACAGTCAAGGAAACCAAGGCTCAAAGAAACTATGTAACTTATTATTCTGCTAATGACTGAGTAGAATATGACTCCAGAGTCCAAATTGAGCTGTTAGAAGCAATCGTTATCTCCCCACTTTATGCCAGGGAAAGTAGGTATGTGTGCTTCCCCTTCTGTAATAAAATACCTGAAATAATTAACTTGAAGGACAAAGGGTTTATTTAGCTCTTGATTTAGGAGGTTTCGTCCATAATCAAGTGACCACATTTCTTCTACCGTCTAGCAGGGGTGCCGGATGGCATTTGTGGGACGTTCTTGGTGGAACAAAGTCCCTAAACCAGGACAAAAAGAGGGGGTGGGAGTCCCACAAGTCCTTTGAAGTGTATGCTCCTCACTGACCTAAGGGTCTACCCATTAGGCTCTACCTCCTATAAGTTCCAACAAGAGTGTTACTTTTCCTGGGAATTCTGTTTACCTCAAGACAGATAGGACACCGATAGACCAAAGAGCCAGTTCTGTCCAAGTCTAGCTTGGTGGACGAGTGAGTTTATTCCAGTTACTTAGAGGAGCATGGGTGACTCACAGGCAACTGCATCACCAGAAAGCCCCACCCTAGCATGAATGATGACTCTGAAAAGCTGCCTCTCTGGAGTCTCCTATCCAGTCAACCTTCTACCTCGGATATACACTCCACCACTTCCCTAAACCATGTGCAGCTGGGACGAGATGACATCTGACTAGGGAGGGTTAAGAGGAAGTAAGTGTCTGGAGTCACAGATGAAGATCTGATTACACACACACACACACACACACACACACACACACTTCTTATGCAGAAATGATAGTAGACAATCGCATGGCAGTCTAATGCAAGTAATCATAGCTGCTCTGACCCCAAGATGGCAATGGCCATGCCATGCTTTGAAGACAGTTACACAACACTTTCCTTGTATCGCCACCCTGGGGACCCAAGTTTTTCACACATGCATTTTTTGAGAGCATTCCCCATCCTAACCACAGTAGTGGAGAAGACCCCTTTTTAATCCCTTTTAGCTTTATCCCAGCACATAACATCAGCTTAATATCCAGCTGGTAGCTGATATTTAACTTAGCTTAGCCTTTAACTAGCTTCTCCCGTTACCTTGCTCTCTCAAAGCCCAGGCCTAAGCCTTTGCCTACTTCAGGGCCACTTGTAATCCTGTAGTAGCTTGAATTCAGGAAGTACTTATCAAGCCCTCACTAACTGCAGGCCATTGTGTAATATTCTGAAAGAAAGAGAAATGGATACGATAGGAGATAACACAAATATGTGGACTCTTTTTAAAAAAAAAAAGGAAAAGATAAGATAAGATACTTGGAGGGGGGGAAGGCGGGGACAAGAATTCGGAAGAAGGGGTTGGGGAAAATAAATGAGAGAAAGGCAAGAGTGGGTAGTGAGAGATGGAAGGGAGAAAGGGGAACGAGGAAAAGGAAGAGTAGGGGAGTGGACATAAGAATGAAGAGACATCCTAGGAAATGGAGCCAAGGTTGGGACATTCCAAGTTACCCACATCTCTTTGCTCTTGCTCACTTCCTGAGTTCCACAGAATTCAAGCCCTTGTTACTTTAGATCTGAGGAGCAAAGCTTGAAATATCCAGCCTAACCCCTGCCTGACTTTTCATCTCCCTTTCAGTTTACTTGCACATCACCGCATTTTGTGGATGTCCTACCTCTCTGTGCCTGCTCACTCACACACCACAGAAGTTCTAAGTCTTCAACCTCCTCAGTCTCTTCTGCCCACTTCGGCGGACGAATCTCCCACTCTTAACCTTCTCATGCGCTCCCCTTGCATAAACCTATCTATATTCTACTCTAACCTAGTCCAGAACAAGCATTTGGATCTCTCTAGCCAGTGGTTCTCAACCTTCCTAATGCTGTGACCCTTTACTACAGTTCCTCAGGTTGTGGTGACCCCAACCATAACATGATTTTCATTGCTACTTCATAACTATAATTTTGCTACTATTATGAGTTGCAATGTAAATATATGATATGCAGGATATCTGATATGTGACCTCTGTGAAAGGGTCATTTGGTACCCAAAAGAGTCAGGACACAAGTTGAGGACTACTGCTCTAACTCTTATCTCTACATATACCCAAGCAGCAGCATCTCCTCCTTCCCTCCATTTTTCCTGCCTCCCTTGAGCTTTCCCTCTCAGCCACTATTTTAAAACACCACTTGTCAAAGAGTATTGTTGCCCCTCATGACAGGAAGCCCCAAGTGAGTTGGAAGCAAGCTAAGCATATTGGGAGTTTTCCCACGGTGTCCTGCAAAGGACAAGTGCTCAATAATATTTGGTTAACAAAGAAAAATATTCCTGAAAATACATGAAGACCTAAGTCTGTTTATTATGTGTTCCTAAAATGTGTATACAATTAATTATTCATACTGAGCTCTGTTAACTTCGGAGAAATTTGTCTGTATGCATGTGAGCAGGTGGGACATTAGTGGGTTGCGTTAACATAGTCCGAGAAGATAATAGTTTTTAACAGACATGCAGTTCTATCATCTCTCTTGGTTTTGTAGGCAACAAACTCAATTTTGTCAATTTTTTCCTTTTAATGTGAATAGGGGGTGTATGCATGAATATACAAGCATGACAAGTATGCCTGGTGCCCATACAGCCCAGAAGAGGGAGTCAGGTCTCACAACTGAAGTTACACAGTTGTGAGCCACTGTGTGGGAGCTAGGCATCAAACCCGGTCCTCTAGAAGAGCATCTCTCCAGCTCTGCATTTGCTTTTCAATATTTTTATTTCATTCATTTATTCATTCAATCAATCAATCAATCAATCAATCACTCATTTATTTGCATGCAGGTTTGTGTGAGAAACATATACATGGTATACACATACATGCATACCATGCCACAGATGTGAAGTTCAAAGAACAATTTGTAAGAGTTCTCTCCTTTCACTACGTAGGTTCCAGGCACCAAACTCAGGTTGTTAGACTTGGTAGGAACGAGTTTTACCTGCAAAGTCAAAGGCTCTTGAATTTCCTTTTCTTCAGATAATTCTCAAAAGTCCTCAAAAAATTAAAAATGGAACCACCAGGGCTGGAGAGTTGGCTCAGCAGTAAAGAGCACTGGCTGCTCCTCCAAAGGTCCTGAGTTCAATTCCCAGCATCCACATGGCGGCTAACAACCATCTGTAACTCAAGTTCCAGGGGATCCAATGGCCTCTTCTGAGTTCCTTGGGTGCCAGGCATGCACGTAATGTACATTCTCACATGAAGGCAAAACATCCATAAGCATAAAATAAAAATAAATCTAGTTAAAAATGAAACTACCACATAATCCATCAAGCATATCTAAAATAAAGAAAGTTCTTGAAAACACATTTGCTCACTTGTGTTCATAACATTATTCACGATAGCCAGAAGGCAGAAGCAACCATTTCTATCCACAAAGGGAGGAATAATTAGTATGTGGTATGTAGAAATAATGGAATGTTAGTCTTTAAAAGGAAGGTTCTACTGATGTTATTACACAGATGAACCCTGACGACCAAAAACAAAAAAGAGACAAATATTGAATGATTCCACTAAAGGGAGACATGTAGGGTAGTCAGTCAGTCATCCAGACAGACCATCAAACAGAGGCTATCAGGGACTGTGGACAGGGGAAATATTTCTTTTCTGGATATGGAACTTCACTGCTGCAAGATGGAGACTTTTTAGAGATCTATTGCACCACAGTGTGATTATACTTAAGACCATTGAACTCTGTACATGAAATGGCTAAGATGGTCCATTTTATATTATGAATCCCCACAATCCTCAGAAGGCAAATCTGATCACATCACCTCTCTGTTTCAAACCATCTTGGATGCTTTGGGTGCAAATCTTCTCTTGTGCATTGCTACACCACATCCTCTGGGATTCAACCAACTGTACTGCTGGAACACTCTGAACGCTCTTACCATTAGCAACAACTCCCCCGAGTCTCAATAGAAACTCATATTCTCTGGGAGGCTTTCCTTGGCCACTGCCCAGCCAGGACTGCTCTTCTAATACCCTCCTATTCAGTCTGTAATTGCACATTCACTATTTGATCAAAGTCACTCTGTCACCAGACCAGAAATTCTGTAGAGACAGAAGTTCCATCATATTCTTTCTCACTAGCTTATCCCCGACGTCTGGTATTCCATAATCTCTATCATGGGTTATTCGAGTATTGGGATGGGCCAGGAAAACAAGCCTGTCTGAGGAGTTTTAAATCATGAGTGTCAACTTTCTAAGCACAATGTGGACGTATATAGAATGAACCATGGAAAACTTAACAGTAGTAATTCCGCTTCTAGGAAGTGGTACTGAAGGGGCACAAAGGCATAAATTCTTGTGTGTATGTTTAGCCTAGCATCATATGTTCAGGTCAAAAACTAGAAAGCACTCATGAAGTGGAAAGTTCTAGTTCTTTGGAAAGTTAATTATGCCAAATGATGTTTTGCTGGGGCACACAAGCGAAAGAATGTCTTGCTAAAGCAGACACAGGGGAAAGGGTGTTTGGATCTAGCAGATACTTGAAAGGACTCTT
This sequence comes from Rhynchomys soricoides, assembly GCA_019843965.1. Taxonomy (NCBI): domain Eukaryota; kingdom Metazoa; phylum Chordata; class Mammalia; order Rodentia; family Muridae; genus Rhynchomys; species Rhynchomys soricoides. The sequence continues at coordinate 1,725,211 of JADRCH010007469.1, forward strand.
GAAGAAGGAGGATAGCTATGACCTCACAGACAGTGGGAGACAAGCACTGAGCCTTGGTTTGGTTTGCTCCACCTCTCTATTCTTCACTAAAGACACACATGTATTAGCTCGCCTTATATAGCCTTGTTGAGCTCAACCTGTGGTAATGCTGCCACAGAGAAGAAACTCACCCAAGCACTGCTCTGAGGTTCCTGCGGCAGCTTGCTGCTTCCAAGGCCATGCCTCAGGCCGGTTGGTGAGTCTGGAGGTTTCTTCAGGACTGCCTGGTGTCTGCCTGCCTAGAGGACTGGACTGTAGATACCAGTTCCTCTGTGGTATCTGCCTGCCTAAAGGACTGGTCAGCAGCTGCTTAGTCTTATTTGGTGTTTGTTACGGGACTGAACTGCTGCCCAAAATCAAGCTTGCCCTCAAAGAACTATTGCTGAACAGGTCCACTTCCCCCATATCCTAGTAACTTTTCTCTTCCACTGCCTCTGCTGGTGATGGGCTAGAGGAGAGGTCGAACCCTTATTAAAAGTAGGTTGCAAAATTTTTATGCCTATACATTTCCATAGTGACCCTGATTAACAGGCTGTTTTTTAAATGTCTAGAATTTTATGGATATGATAGTATAGAAGTTTTCCAAATATTTTTTTTCTTACAATGCTGGGACACAAAGTCTTGAGCATGCTAGCCATGTACTCTCACACTGAGCTAGACTCTCACCCCAAACACTTTTAATGTTTTTATTGATTGAGTGAGTGTGTGTGTGTGTGTGTGTGTGTGTGTGTGTTCATGTGTGCATGCACATGTGTGGAGGTCAGAAGCTAACCTGTAGGTGTTGGTACTCTCCTTCCACCGTGTGTGGATCCTGGTGATTAGAAACACCGGTGGTTAGATTTGGTGGCAAGCTCCTCATCTGATGAGCCATCTCACTGGACCCCAACAAATAATAGTTTTACTTTTTGTTTTTTGAAATTAAATTATAATCACATAATTTCCCCCTTCCTTTTTTCACATTTCAACCCCTACCACGTACCCCCTACTTACTGTCTCTCAACTTAATGACCTCTTTTTCTTGACTTGTTGATACATACACACACACTTAAATATATAAATACAGCCTAATCAGTCCATATAATATTACTTAGATGTATATGATTTCAGGATTAAGGGCCTGGTATTGAGTAACCAATGAGCATGGCTCATCCCTTGGGGTGACTACTTTTCCCATTCTTAGCATTCTTTGGTTGCCTATAGTTCTTTGTCTATGGTTGAGGCTCCAAGGAATTCCCCACTTCTACGTTATCAGGTATATTGGGTGTTGTCTTTGCCAAGTCTTTTTTTTTTTTTTTAGACAGCCACATAGGTGGGGCTTATGGTACCTTCCCTGACATTTGTAGGAGACACAATCTCACAGTATACTTCGTGTTCCTCTGGGTCTTACAATCATCTGCCACCTCTTTTGAGATGTTTCCTGAACCTGAGGTGCATGTGTTTTATTGTGCCTGTATCAGTTGGGGCTGGGTACCGTATGACCACTGGTTCTTGGCATTTTGATCAGTTGTGGTTTTCAATGATGAGCTCCATTCCTTTCCAAGAAAACCCCAAGCAATACTAGGCACAAGAATCCTTTTAAGTTGTTGGTCGAGAAAGTCCAGGAAACTCCCAAAGCATTATAGGCTACTGATGTTGCTCATGGTTGCCTCCCAGAGTTTGAAGGTAAGTCCCTACTGCTAGAGGGACCACACAGTTTGAACATGGACCCAAAGGATCAGAGCTAGATCTGACCCAAAAACCTCCCCCCTGAGGATTAGTTTTCAAAAGGTGCCATGCAAGCATCCAAAGGAGGGAAGCTGAATAGTCCCACAAACTACAACAACAACCAGAATGGCACAATAGTCTCAAGAGTACACTAGTGGCATGAATATCAAGACACTGACCAACAGCTTTTTAATTGGACTTAAAGCCCGCTCAACAAGAGGGAAATCACGCCTGGTACTGAAAGCCTAGTCAACTACCCAGGGGAGGCAGGAATATTGGAGGAAAAGCTTACAACTGTCACCTTATTAAGTCAGCATAACTCTTGCATTGTCAATATTTAGCCTTATACCCCCTTCATCAAATAATATTTTCAAAGAATTGTGTTATTGGAAACTTGGTAATATGTGGCATCAAATAGGAAAGGCAGGCTATGTATAATTATATCAATGTTTCCGATTTTAAAAAATCAATTCAAAAATAGTATGTACACACGTGCAGCAAATGAAACAGCAGAATGAAGAGAAACTACAGAATGATGGAAAAATCTTTGCCACATATTCCTCTGACAAAGAAAGTAATATCTTCTAGAACCTATAAAGTACTCAAAAATTAAGCATCAAAAGAAGAAATATTGAGCCAAGTGTGATGGTCTACACCTTTAATCCCAGCATTTGGGAGGCAGAGGCAGACAAATTCCTGTGAGTTTGAGGCCAATCTAGTCTACAGAGCAAGTCCCAGGAGAGCCAGGGCTATGTAAAAAGACCTTGTCTCAAAAAATGAAAGAAAAGAAAATTGTGAAACAATAAATAAAATGTTTTTTAAAGAGCAAATGATTCAATCTAAAAACTGTGCAAGTTAATTAACAGACAATTCTCAAAGGAAGTACAAGTGGCCAGTAAGTATATGAAAATGCCCAGTGTCCTAGCCATCAGTGAGAGTAACATTAAGGAACCCTTCCCATTCTCTGTAGTTCTCTCTCACCTTTCCTTAATAAATCTACATTTGTTATGCTAACAAAACAAACAAACAAATAGAAAACAATTTTGAGATTGCATCTAACCCAATCAGAGTAGCTTTTATGAAGAAAACAAACGGTGGTGCATAGTCAGAGAAAGAGGAATCCTCATGCAGTGGAGTGAGACTGCAAACTGGTAGAGCCACTATAGAAATCAATCGGAGGTTCCTCACAAAGCTGAGAAGGCAATGACCATATTGGCTGTACTGAAGGCTTCTAAGTCGTCATACCACAGAGCTACTTGAGAAACCATATTTCCTGCTCCACTATTCACAATAGCTTGTAAAGGAAACCAGATGACCATCAACAACAGATGGGTAGGTAAAGAAAATGAGATGTGTATGCCCGATGGATGTTTTATCAGCCATAAAGAAAACAGAAATCATAATATTCATAGGCAGATCAGATAGAACTGGAGCTGATCATGTTAAACCAAATAAACCAGTCTCACAAAGAAAGGTGTCACCTGCTTTATTGTACATGGAAACAATGCTCTAAAAGGTTGACAACAGTCCTTTAGGATCATAACACAGTAGTCCGTGGTGACTTCAGAATGTACATGGAGGGAAATTTAGAAGCCATTAACTACATGAAAGATTTGTTCCCATGCTGTACATTGCCTTTATGTGGAAAGCAGAATTTTGCTTAAAATTACAGGAGCATCTGTAGTGACTTTGGGAGTGTTGCCAGAAATTACAGTAAATACACCCCTGGCTACTCTTTGATACCAACCTCAATGATTTTAGTGACCTTGGATATTTTGGTGTTTTACTAGATGTTTTACAATGAGCGTGTATTGCTTTTTATACCCAGAAAAAGATTAAGAAAAACATTATTTTATCAAAAAAAGAAATGTCTCTGAAGACAGAAATGTGAATGAACAGTTTCTCGCTCAAGAGTAGGGGTGACTGGAGGCATCCTTACTAACCCCATGTCCTCACCCTCATATTGAAGGGTTTTGAAAAAGAAGATCACCGAGGTCTCATCTTATCTGTACCCGATAGGAATGTCTTTATAGAGTATAAATCTCCAACCTAAATGCCCCAACACATGCGCAGGCACACACAAAAATCTCTGGCTTTGCAGAACAAGGATCATGCGCAGATTGCAGCTGTGGCCAGTAGATGGCAGCAGAGAATGACTATTCTCTCGTTAAAAGCATTTAAAACGAGTTATTTTTCTTATTTTGGCATCATTTCTTTTCTACTGTGGTTCAAAAGGCCAACAAAAGCAAAGCCGTTTTTAAAAAAAAGACTAAATTGAAACTGTGTAAAGGCAGTGGATATTTCAGCCCTGTATTTCATAGAACACCATGCCAAATCAAATAATATTTTCCTTTCTCAGTTATTGTAAAAGTGCCAACCACAGTTGGGAAGTAATTTTGCTGCCTAGAGCTAATGACTTACATCTTCTGTGGAGAGGAGAATGGAAGTGACCAGACCATCTGGAGGAGGGAGCTGGGGAGAGACGTATGAGAACTGGGAAGAAACCAAATGGCCCCTGACCAGGTAGCTGGAGAAGGAGCACAGAGAATGGAGGAGACTGGAGGCGGATGAGGTTGTTGGAAGTTGCCCTAGAGCCCTCCAAATGTAAATGTTCAAGTCTTAATCCCCAGCGCCCATAAATGTAACCTAATTTGGAAAACACTTGTCCTAGCTTTCCTCCAATGGCTTGGAGGTGCTGTTGCAGGTTCCTTTTGCTTCTTGGCCCCACCACTAACTGGTGGCATGGACTGGGACTTGGTCACATCTCTTCTCATACTACATTTCTCCATTAACCTAGCTCATTCTATTGCCTGCAGTTTCCACCTGTGGGCTAACAAGTCCCAAACCTCTATCTGAAGCAGGATCCATCCCTGCCACTTTCCACTTCGGATCCATTTTACAGTGGTGTCCTCACCTACTCGGTTGATGTTCTAAAGTCTGCTACTTTAAAAAAAAAATGGAATGATCACAGGAGTTAGAGACCCCTAACTATTCCCAATGCAAAGTAATGTTCCCAGAATGCATGAGTCTCTGTCTCTGTCTCTGTCTCTCTGTCTCTCTCTCTCTCTCTCTCTCTCTCTCTCTCTCTCTCTCTCCCTGCATGCCTGCCTCCCTCCCTCTCTCCCTCTCTGTTCCTCTCCCTCTCTGTCTCTCTCTGTCTCTGTCTCTCTCTGTGGTGTGTGTGTGTGTTTCAAGACAGGGTTTCTCTGTGTAGCCCTGGCTGTCCTGGAACTCACTCCATAAACAAGGCTGGTCTTGAACTCAGAGATCCACCTGCCTCTGCCTTCATGAGTGCTGGGATTCAAGGTGTGTGCCACCACCACCTTGCACATACTGCTCTCTTTGAATATAGGAATCATGCTCAGTCCAGGGAGATGATCATACCACAAAGCATAACTTAGAACTGACACATGCTAAAGGGATGGCAGAGTGACATCTCACATTGATTCCCAGAACACAACTGCTTGGCCCAAGCACGGGTGGAGTTCAGAATACTTCCCACCAGTATTTTCTCTATATATAAAAGCATAAATCAGGTTGAGTTGACATTAAGTGAATACTTAAATGTCGCTACAAGCTAGAGAGCTCCACCCAGATGCCCCACATTTATCTCGTACTGAACCCATTATACCACCACAAGCCAAACTTTTCCTGAGTTTTCTACGGCCTCAGTGAATGCCAGTACAGTCCTACCAACAGAAATAGACTGTTGTAGGTGGTGAGGATGGATGGGAGTGAACACACCTCTGTGTAACGGCCCGAGATGAGATTTATACTGAATTCAAGGACACCCTAGAAAACCCAGAATGCCAAATAATAACCTGTTTTGAGAGAGTAGACACAGGGCATACTTAATGAGGGACCTTGTCCAGAAGCCTTGCCCACCTGCCTAGCCACAAGGACTCTTGGAGATAATGTTTAGTATTATACTATACAATATGACTAACGTATAATTTGCCTCTGAACAAATCTTGTAGAATTCTGTTCTAGAGGCTCTCAGGGCTTGGCAAACCATGGGCCAAATCCAACATACCATCTAATTTTGTAAGTAAAGATTGATTGGAGCACAGCAATGCTATTTTTTCCATGTTATCTATAACTATGTTTTACTACAATAAGAGAATTGCATAGTTGCCAAAGAGACTCACAAACAAAAACATTTACTACCTGACCCTTTATAGAAAATGTTATAAACATTGTAATCTAGACTGTTCTGCTCTGGGCCCTATCAGTGGCTGCTGGGCTCTTTAACACAAGCTTTGGGAGCAAGTCTATGCCATCCAACATTTAACTCAAAAGAATTCATACATAAGTGCTCAGAAAACCGACAAAAAGTGATAACAAATATGGTTCGGAGCAGCCATTTCTTCCCTCATCACTCACAGCCAGAGTGAGCATAGAGCGACTGTGAACTGGTGCACCTGCTGTTCCCACACTCCTTCTCAGTCCCTGTGTGCCTTTCATTGTACTGAACTGGTTCTCATGTCTGCACTCAATCAACAGTGCTGGGACAACTGGATAGCCATCTGGAGGAATCCAGAGTTGGATCCATCCCATACACTGAGAACAAGATGAATTCCCATCACTGCAGACTAAGGAGTTTCCTCTGCCTGAGGAGGTCACTGGATGGATGATCAGTTTTAGAGACACAAAAGATAAGCAGATGCCTTGTGGGAACCCTTGTGGGGTTGGGTTTGATGAAGCTAGTACACAGCAAACAGACCCCGTGGCTGGAAAGATGAGCCAAAAATGTGTATCTACAACGTGTACAGTTTGGAGCTGGCCAGGAAGTAGGGCTGAAGCTGATGGTCTCAGAGGGAGCAGAGTAGGCCAGAGGCTCATACAAGAAGTGGATCTCACTGACACAGAGAGAACACTGGGTCCTTAGCCAAGGGGTTGGGCGAACATCATTCATTATTTCATAGAATATAGCTGGGGTGTTGCGTAACTCAGGGGTCATGACTATGGCGTCGCCCACCCCTGATTCACCAACCCCCCAGAGGCTCACATTCTGGAAAACTTGGAGGCCATGGAGCTGCTCCAGGAACTGAGGTAATCCCAGAAAAGATGAAGTGATCCTTGCTTCATTTTTCAAGTAGACAACTAGAGACCCTGTGGACAAAGGAGAGAGAGAGGAACGTGAGAGTAAAGCCAGCAGGAATGTCCTTGTAGAGATTCAAATCTTACAATCTGAAAAGTATTAGAAGTAATTTTTAAAAATACCTTACATGTTTGACTTTCTTTAGTTTGTCCAGACACTTGGTGAGCTGTTATTACTCACAGTTTAAAATTACACCACATGATGAATTTTGTGTTTAATCCATATCTTGGCTCCAGGAAAATAGGAGACCAACCCAAACCTGAACCAGGATGGAAAGCAGAGGGGTGTGTTCCTCTCAGTTGGATGATACCTGAAACAGAGGGAGGGGCAGGGGAGAGACTGGGCCACGGTGTTTACCTCAGCCTCTGCTTCAAATCCTGGGTGTTCCCTGAAGTCTGAGAACAAGGTAGATGCTGAATATCCTGAGTTGGGCTCCTTTTGAAGTCTTTTGCAGCCACTTCAAGAATGAAGATACTCTAAAGAGAAGCTTGGCTCCCTTTGGCTATAAGTTGATTGAAATAACACACCCCTAAATATCTTTCCCATGGGAGACACATGCTGGTAAAAGGAAAGAGTGGAGGCCATGTTGTCAACCAAAGGAAGAAATTATCTCCCAGAGATTCCACACAGTTTGGACAACTTGTCAGACCACCTTACTGGAGAGAGAGGCAATGAAGGGTCAGTGATGGGTGACACCATATCCTGACTGGAACTGCTTAGTTATCCTTATCTCTGGCCCTCTATTTAAATCTACCCAACGGTACCCAGAAGATGAACATGGGGAGGTATAGCCACTGGGCCTTTTTGTCCTCTTTTTTAATGTGACAGTATTGAATACATATGTAAAACCTTTTCTCCAAATTTTCACTGTTCCTTAGTTGTTTAGTTGGCCTATTGAAGGCAAATTGCTAAACCTAGCTTGTTAAGGCCCAAGTTCGCATCCTAACAACTCCAGTAATGAGAACAGTCGAGAGTGCCAGCCCACAAAGTCCCCTAATGCCTAGTTTTCTCTCAATTCCCATTCTTTGAGTCTTGAGAATTGCTTCTTGCTACATACTCCCAGTCTCCTCTGTGGAGGAGATATATGGTTCTTTTTGACTTCTTGTGACTCCAGAAGGGAGAGTGGTATATTGGAGAACTTGGGCAGTCATCTGTTGTGGTGGCCAGCCTAGACACCTGGCCTGACTGCTTGCCCATCCGGAGGAGCCACATTGTGATATTCCTATGTCAGTTCTCTGGGTGGAAGTATTCACAAGTAGCTTTGTAAGGTGAGACATGGAAGAAGGCCAGTGATTTTGAAGACTCTCAGCAATTCAGCCTGGAAGATCTTCCCCAGTCTTGCCAAGTATGAAGAGCTGAAGGCATGGCTGATCCAATGACTATTACCTTAGGCTCTTTACCAGCAGGGTGCCAAGCAAATATGTGACCCCGAATCTTAAGGGCAAAGAGCACTAACAGCATTCTTGATACATGGCCAACTGCAGGAACAGGGTCTCTGCTTCCCAATGTAAAGCTTTTCCACTGGTCTAGAAACCAGCCCCAAGTCAGTTTGGCCTGCATTGTCCCATGATCACTCAGAGGCCTGGTCTGGGTGCCTCCTCCTTGCATTGCAAAGACTAGGGCAGAAAGGCAAGAGAGATAACCTGAGCCAAGGAAGGGATGAGGACCATGATGTAAAATGAAGCAGGAGGCAGAGCTGAACTAGAAATGCCAGGGCTCTAGTGATGACTGTCCTCCTGGCTTCCATAGCTCTTTAACATGCTTTTAAAGGACCCTTGACCTCAGGGAGTGTGGTAGGTAGGTTGAAGGTGTGGCTAAATGACAAAACTGGACACTGTCATGTTTGACATCTTCTTTTTCATGATCCTACATCCTTGTCTTCCCAAGTTCTTTCCCACTTCTATTCAACTCTCTACCTCCATTGTAGCCCAAGCCACTAACCATCATCTCTCTGTGATGATTCTAAAACAGGGATGACAGACAGAGTATAAGCTACCTAGTCGAATTTGAATCTCAGATACATAAGAATCAGTTTCAGCCTATCTTGTGCATTTGGGTCACACTTACACTTAAACAAAGCATTCTCTCTGTGAAGTTCAAACATAACTGGACCATCTGTGTTTCATTTTGTTTGTTTCTCTTTTTTCCCTTTTGTTTTGTTTCTAAACCTAGCAACCAAACCAAGAGCTTCCCAACCCAGCATCCCTTACAAAGCAGCTAAAAGGAACTTACAGACATTCAGATATGGCCATTGTCACTCACTACTCAATACCATGAAATCCCTGCTCACCCAGAGATCAAGTCCAAGCTTTTCACATGCCATACAAGATCTGTCTCTGCCTGAATGCCTTCCAGCCCTCATCTTCATCTCATTCTGTTACCCTGAATCCATGTTATGCCCCCCAACATACCAAATGCCTTATACTCCTTTGAATGTGCATCTTTGCTCTTACAGATACTGACTCTGTCCAGTTACCTGAAGAACTCAAACTCATCCATCCAGCAACCACCACCACTGGCACACAACAAAAGACATGGACCAAAAGATTAGAATCGAGGACTGACCCCAAAATAAACCAAAGCACCTATAGCTACCAAATCTTTGACAAGGGTGTCAAAAACATACACTAGAAAAAGGTCAACTTCTTTAACAAACAGTCCTGGGGAAAGTTCAAAGTGGATAAAAAGCCTTAGCATAAGACCTGAAGCTTTGAAACTGCTGTAGGAAAGCATAGATGAAACACTTCAAGACACAGACTTGAAAGCTGGAGAGATGGATCAGTGGTTAAGAGCACTGACTGCTCTTCTAGAACTCCTAAGTTCAATTCCCAGCAACCACATGGTGGCTCACAACCATCTACAATGGGATCTGATGCCTTCTTCTGGTGTGTCTGAAGACAGCAACAGTGTACTCATACATAAGAAAAATAAATCTTTAAAAAAAACAAAACAAAAAAAACGAAGACACAGACATGGGCATCAACTTTCGTTAAGGGGCACTGATAGTCCAGGATGCAATACTGAGAACTGACAAACTGGGTTGCATGAAATTAAGAAACAATCGCCAGAGTCTGAAAGACACCCTCCAAGATGGGAGAAAGTCTTTGCCAACTATACATTAGACAGGGGATCTAGAATGTATAAAGAAATCAAGAAGTAAACACCCACCCTTCAAATTCACCCCAATTAATACATATGCTAATGAACTGAATAGCCAATTCTCAAAACAAGAAATACAAATGACCAATAAATATGTTTTACAAGTATACAGCATCTTTAGTCATCAGGGAAGTACAAATTAAAATTGTTTTGAGATTCTGTCTCAACCCACTTAGAAGGGCTATTAAAAAACAAATGCTGGGCCTAGCGATATGGTTCGGTGGTGAGAACACTTGCTGTCCTTGCAGAAAACCAGGTACCAATATGGCAGCTCACAACCACCTATAACTCCAGTTTCAAGGGATCTAACACCTTCCTCTAGACTCCATGGGTACTAGGAATGCACATAGTACACATGCATAGAGGTAGGTAAATATCCAAGCATACAAAAGAAAAACAAAGGTTTTTTTAATGCTAGGAAGGATATGGGGAGAGATCCCTTATATCAAATTGTGTGGGGTGTGAACTGGTGTAAATCTGGCGGTTCCTCAATGCACTGAAAATAAGACACCAGAATGATCCGGCCCGCTCCTGAGTATGTGCCCAAAGAATTCTCATGATCATCCTTCAGATCCTTGCATAGCCACGTTTATTGCTGTATCATTCACAATACCCAGAAGATGGAACCAGTCTGGGGAAAAAAATAGTACAGTAGATATAGTAGAATTTTATTCAGACGTGAAGAAGCTCGAAATCATGACATGACAGATTGGAGAGGACCTGGAGAATATTATATTGAGTGAAACAAGCCAGACTCAGAAAGACAAACCCTTTCTGTTTTGTCTCAGACGTGGGGTATAGACGTAAATGTCCCGTGTGTGTGAGGAGGGGCAGAGGAGACTGTGAGAGAAGATATTAAGGGAGGAGAGGGAGGTAGAAAGAGCAATGGAGTACAGGAGACCCAACCCTGTACCCCTGTACTCCAACAACTCCCCAGGGGAAGGAGGGCATCAGGAAGAGGAGGGCAGGTAGAAAGGAGAGGAGTATTTGGGAGAGAGACAAATAACAACTGATAGTCACACACACACACACACGCACACACACACACACACACACACGCACACACACGCACACGCACGCACACGCGCGCGCACACGCACGCACACGCACGCACACGCACGCACACACACGCACACGCGCACACGCACACACACATGCACACACAGATACACACACGCACGCACACACACACGCACATACGCACACGCGCGCGCACACACGCACACACACGCACACACGCACACACATGCACACACAGATACACACACGTACACACACACGCACACACGCACACACACGTATATACATACACATATATATATATATGAAAATTCTATAATGAAAGCCATCAATTACTATGATAGCTTTAAATTTAATTTTAAAATAATTTATCTTAAATAACAGGTAACAATGTAATCTTTCAAATGAAGCTTAAAAGGCACGTCTCTTTTCTTCTCCGTGTCTCACCGTCTCCCTGAAGCCAAGCACAACTTGACCCAGCATTAAATGGCCTTTTACATTTATTTTCCTATTAAAGCAACCTATGTGGGTCAGCGAGATGGGTCAGCATATAAATGCACGCGCGACTAGCTACACACACACACACGCGCAAATAAATATAAATGAAATTATGTTTTTAAAATCTATTTCTCCTACAGAAAAGAAGAATCCTTAAAGGAAGTATCTAAGTCTTCTTCATCTTTGTTGTCACGGTGCACACAGCACAGCTGCTGACCAGCGTGGAGCAATCAATAAAAGTGTGAGGTGTGAATGAACCAAGAGGTAGGTGTGAATGAATGAAGTATTGATTCCAAGGCGGAAGCCTCCATAGGCCAGTAGAAATGAGTGCAGTAACAGTAGTGGACAGCAGAGGACAGTATAAGATTAGTTTTGTCTGGTGGGCGGGGCTGAAGGGGAAATGGAGCCGAAACCTGACTTGGCTCTCAGTTTCAAAGAGATTTTCTGCTGTTTTGTTTTGCTTTGTTTTTAAATCATGGAAACAGGAAACAGGAGGGAACCTTAAGAAAACAGTTGATTCAATCACCTCTGTTCATACAGTAGAGAGAAATGTCTCTCTATTTCTATTCAACTCCTTGTTTCCAAGAAATGCTATGCATCCTCTGGCTTGTGAAAAATAAATCACAGGTTAGGAGATTTTCTTCAAGTCAGAGAACCAGTGAATGGTAGCAGTAGATCTAGAGTTCAGAGTTCTGCGGGCAAGACCCCATGTCCTTCTCACTGCTGCCCTAAGAGGGAGGTGTTGTCCCTAAATTGCAGATGGAGGAAAG
>JADRCH010007469.1:1737511-1767595 GCA_019843965.1 Rhynchomys soricoides
TCAGAAGGTTCTCACACTGGGAATCCCGGTGGAGCCTCTGAGTTCTGGCCTTGGGATGGGAAACTAAGGGGGGTTCCAGCTCACTCAAAAGTGCAACCTGAGAAGGTACAGGGCAAAGCTCAGAGCATGCATCTCAGAGCACTCAGTGCCCAGAAGCCTCACCTGCCTCGACCCTGGGAAGAACATTGAACCACACCCTAGGTTTTTATTCCTCCTAGTGCCAGGTTTGCCGAGGAACCTGGAGGAGGGAAGGACCCTGTAAAGGTTCTTAGAAGGTAAGATGGATCCAGGGTAATCAGAAGAACACACACACACATCTCTACTATACATTTTGATCCTCCTTTCCAGAGGGTCTCCCTTCCTAGGGCCAGTCTTCATGGCTCCCAGGCCAGCCCTCTCCAGTTTCCCCTCACCTTGTTCTTATATATAGACTGAGGTCAGAGCTACAAACCTCCAATCCAAGCAGATGTCCAGCCAGGCGTGACTTTTTGATAGATCTGTCATTCTTCCCTCTGCAAAGCTCAAGCCCCACCCTTCCAGGTGGAATTCTCTTGACACCTCATCACGATTCTGGGGGGCCGAGGTGAGGAAGAATAGACAAAGCTAGGCCAGAGTCTCCCGATCCTATGATGTCCCCAACTTTCCACCTGTATCAAGGGGAGGAGGGGTGATGAAAGCAGTGGAGAGGCTCTTAATGAGTTCCTAGGGAAAACCTTGGCTACCCTGTTATGGAAAGTTTCTCAGCACATCTTTTTTGAGGTTTGTCCTCGGCTGTGAGGCCAGCTTGCCAGTTCCAGGGTCTCCAGAAGACCCACTCAAACCCTGGCTGGTAAATGCTCACAGAACAACGTGCTATGCCTTGGCTCCAATACCGGACACTGGAGATTAAGTGGGCACCATTATTAACCTCGGCTATTTTAGATCATAAGGCTTAGCATACCAAATTGTCAGGGAGGAGCAAAAGGATTAGTAGGGACTCATTAGCGAGTAAGAAACACCTTGGGATGAAGAAAGCAAGTTGCAATAGTTTACCAGATGCATTTTCCTTGCATGTCAAAAAAATCTCTGAGCTTTAGTTACCTTGTCTGTACACTACGCAGACATCTCAGGAACATGGTGATGATTAGACGGCATGTACTACATATGTATACCATCAATATTAACTCTAGAGTCCTGTCCAAAGAAGAGGAGGTAAAGTTTTTTGGTTTTGTTTTGTTGTTTGGTTTCGTTCTGAGACAGGGTTTCTCCGTGTAGCCCTGGCTGTCCTGGAACTCACTTTGTAGACCAGGCTGGCCTCGAACTCATGTAGATCTACCTGCCTCTGCCTCCCAAATGCTGGGATTAAAGGCGTGTGCCACCACACCTGGCTAAGTTTTTATTAGTTATGAACAGCCATCCCTCCCCTCAAAGACCTTGCAGAAAATACAACACTTAAAGGAAATTTAAAGTCTATTTGTCTTGTTTTTATTTTGTTACAGAGCAATTCAAGACAGGTTATGGCAGGGGGCTGAGCTTCTGGGAGCAGTAGTAGGATCAAGGCCTGAGAATCAGAAATGCTTGCCGGGCAGTGGTGGCGCACACCTTTAATCCCAGCACTCAGGAGGCAGAGGCAGGTGGATTTCTGAGTTCAAGGCCAGCCTGGTCTACGGAGTGAGTTCCAGGACAGCCAGGGCTATACAGAGAAATGCTTGCTTTCCAGCTAGGCCACATGCTTCCTGTGCAAGGCTAGATATGTAACTTCCATTCTCTGAACATGTTTCCCTGGGTGCAAAGTGGGAATGATACCACACCTCCCTCTGGGACTAGGAGGATCACATTAGACAGAGAAGCAAAATGAGCTAGCACCATATACTAATGGTACGTAGTAACATTAGTAGGCACCAATTATAACTTGTGTTATTAAGAGGTTGGTGAGCAGTACAGAAAAGTTTCCTTAGAGGGGCTTGGGCTTGAGCTTAGCCTTGAATGGAGAAAAGATTTTGGAAAGCATCTTCTGATGGCAAAAGATTCTTATAGGTCAGTCTTCACAAAAATAAAATTGAACGTGATGTGTTTATAAAAAGATAAAGAGATATAATATATGTTCGATGTGGCTGTGGTGAAGGAAGTGTGGGGGAAGGGTGCCTCAGCGGGCCCATGCAGAGGCATCCCTTCCCCCTGAGGGACCAGCCACACAATGGTATAGTATAGAATAGAGTTTAGAGTTTATTCGGGGCATGGGGAGGGGAGCTAAGAGGGTAGTAGAGGCAGAGAAAGGCAGAGAGAGAGAGAGAGAGAGAGAGAGAGAGAGAGAGAGAGAGAGAGAGAGGGAGAGAGAGAGAGAGAAGAAAAGTAGAAGAGTAGAGAGTAGAGAAGTAGAGTCTGGCCATGACCACATGGAGGGGGGTAAAGGAATGGGGAGAGGGGGGGAGCAAAGGGGCAAGAGGCAAGGCAAGAGAGCAAGAGCAAGAGAGGCAAGAGAGAGAGGAGGGGACAAGCAGCCCCTTTTATGGTGGGCCAGGCCCACCTGGCTGTTGCCAGGCAACTGTGGGGAGGAGCATACCTAGCTGTTGCCAGGTAACTGTGGGGTGGAGTTTAGACAGAATGTTAACAGAACAAAATCCCCATTTTATTTTTCTTGTTTTGTTTTGGTATTTGTTTTAGTGTTGGAGGTGGAACTTAGGGCCTTCTAAGGTTCTAGCAGCTAAGGGCTCGCCCACTGAGCTGCACAGCCAGCTCCTGGTTTAGCTCTTGTTTCTGTCACCATCGATGCTTTTAGGACGCCATCCCTTCTCTTAACCAGTCATCCAGTCCTAAGTCCCTTTGCCGCCCACCCATTCCAAACTTGATTCCATCCCCTTATATCGGACCTTGTTCCGCCTAAGCTAGGTTTTACAAGTTTGGGCTTCAGATCCAGCTAGGACCCCTGGTTTTTAAACCCCTTCTCACACAATTCATGGTTTCTGAGTTTGCTGCTCTGTTAACTTCTCCCTGCTCAAGATATGCCTGCTGGATACAGGGTCTGGTCCCAGGCTGATCTCTGCCTTGGCAACAAACCTAAACCCTTTCCCAAGAGTTTTAAATCCCCACTTTCCCATGAACGATCTAAAGAGATAGACATGTGGGTGACATGGCCCAGGAGATCACAGCAAGGACGGAGATTTCATAGGGAAGCCCAAGTAGCAACATTCACACTTCCTCACGGGGCAGCAGAGGCCTAACTGTGGGCCAAGTTGTGCAGTTGTCAGCTTCCTGCTTTGTGACCAGGGCAGAAGCCCTGGACCTGTCCTTTCAGCCCCCCCCCCCCCCACCCCTCCCCCCCCCCCGCCTGAAAAAAATTAGCCCTGCAGAATGGGCTTTTGGGTCCCAGAAGATGAAGGCAGGGCGCCTGCTAAGGAAGTGGTCTGCATCTGAATGGGGCTTTTCTAGAAACAATGCCCTACCTCCCACCTCGTCCAACAGCTCCGGCCCTGTCCTTGTTTTCATATTTGAAATGTTGATGAATTCTTTGAGAGGTTTAAACAGTCACTGTTTGCTGCATCCAGGGAGCCAAGAAGCGAAGTTTACAGCGTCCTAATTCCCAGGACTCGTGATTCTCCCCCACCCCTCCCCCACCCCATCTTAGTTATGGAGGCCTGCCGTCCTAGGGAGAACTGTGGGTACCACTTAACCTACTTCTGTTCTTGTTTGCCCTCTGTATAGAGAGGTCAAGCTGCAATAGCAAATACCCTGAAATGAAGGCATACCGAGAAGGCTTCTTTCTTCCTCACACAGCTTAGCAAAGCTGAACAACAGCTAGGGAAGCTCTCTGAAACCAGTGGCCTCCAAGAACTCCAAACCATGGCCAAAGAGACGGGGAAAGCAGGAAGTCCTAGCTCAAGCTGCCGTAACAAACAGCCAAAAACTGGGGCTTAACCATGTGGCATTTATTCCTTGCTTCTGAAACCTGGGAAGTCAGTCCACCATCAATGCATTGGAAGGTTTTGTGTCTAAGCAGGGCTTGTCATTCGAATGGTGTCCCTTCGTTGCTTCCTCACCTGAGAAAGAGAAAGAGACCCTCTCATAATGGTGCTAATAGTACTGCACTGGGCCCCCACCTTTCTGAGCTCATTTACCTTTCATTCTTTGCTCCAGATCAAGACACTAAGAAAACTCCTTTAGGGATATAATCCAGCCCACTACAGCACAGTAACTCTTGATGATGATGCCAGGTTGTCCTGGCATGATGAGCAGGTGATTCCACTGGCCTGCTCTTAGGGACCTAGCACTTGCTTATGTTACCTTCTGCCACCATCACCTGCCACCCACTGCCAAGTGTGCCAGATGTGTGTGGGGTGAATAAAGGGACCTAAACACCACCCCACCTCTCTGTTTCTACTGTTCTCTCTCTCTCTCTCTCTCTCTCTCTCTCTCTCTCTCTCTCTCTCTCTCTCCTCTTCTTCCTCCTCCTCCTCCTCCTTCTCTCTCTCGCCACCCTCTCTCTGTCCCCCTTTTCTCTGCCCTCATGGCTCTGGCCCTTCCTGTCTGCCTATCTGCCTCTATCCCTTACCTAGGTTTTCATTCCTCTCCCACCTCCCATAAATCCCCTTTACACCAGAGCTGTTACATGGCATAATTTTTCAGGGGTGCACCTTGGCTCGGGCCACCAAAGGTAACCCCTCACCACATATTTCATAACACCAGGAATATCCCACAGTATTTCCATTGATTCTTTCTCAGTCAGCACTAGTATGTTGCCGAAACTTACCGAAAATTTGTTGCATATAATCTTTACCATGTACTGTGCTCTTAGGCCTGAGCCTTGTAGAGAGGTTTTGAAAGTCAAAGGACAATTTTAAAATGTCAGGTAGGAAATGCACCAGAGGGGGGTGGGGGAGAGGGAGAGAGAGAGAGAGAGAGAGAGAGAGAGAGAGAAGAGAGGAGATTATCTGCCATGTAGTTTCAAAGAGTAAATAAACTGTGTGATAACATGCTCGCCTATATTCCCTGTAATTCCAGCACTTGGGAAGGTGAGGTGAGTCAGAAGGATTGTGAATTCAAGGCCGACCTGAACTACATAGCAAGACTATCTTCAAAAACAAAATAAAAGCCAGGATGTCCAACATGGCTTGGAATTATTCACCTCTGCATACCCACTGTAGTAGTCTAAGACCCTGATGCCAAGGAGGACTCCTGGGAAGCCTACCTACCATGTCAACTGCCCAGCTTGCCCAGCTGCCCAGTGTGGTTTCACACATACTGGGAAGCTTGCTCTTTTCAACATGGTAGCTTGGCTTTCTTAGATGCCTCAGGAGGCAGCATAGCAAGCTTACTGTCACAGAGCCCAGCCTCAGCCAGACACAAAGGCACACACCTGTAATCCCAGCACTCAGGAGGTGGGGACAAAAGGATCAAGAGTTCAAATCCATCCTCAGCCACATATCAATCAAGTTCAGGCCTGGCCTGGGCTACCAGAGATTGGAACTTTAAGGGAAAAAAAGAAGAATGAGCAAAGGAAAATGAAAGCTCAGCTTTTGTGCGAAGGAGTGCAAAGTCTAAACTGACAATATCTAAGATGGAGACTCTTGGCTGCTCTGAGTTGTCTAAAACCCAGACGGGGAAAAGGATGATGGGGAGCCACATCTTTCTCCTGACAGGATGTGGAACGTGGATGATTGTGCGATGTGTCATGGCGAGTTGCTATAGGGAATGATCTCCATTCTATGAGGCCACCCTTGTGCTCAGGGCCCGTGTACATCCTCCCTTCTGTGGCTTATGAGGCCTTGTGACATCTGTTCATACCTGGCACTCCCAGCTGATGGCCCTTCAGCCACCCAGGAGCAATGACCTCTGTTCCAGGAAAGCCCCAAGCCCTTTGATGCCTCTGGGCTTTAGCACTTGCTGTTTCCTGTGCCTGGAAAGTTCTTCCCCCAGGTCTTTGCAGGTTGGATCTTTTTCATCTTTCAGGTCTCATAGTGAGAGGAGTGATCTCTCAGGTCAACTCATAGTGATCTATCTGCAATAACATCACGGTCTCCTCCCTCAGCTTACGGATTGTGTGCTAGCCTTATGGGATTACAGATCCTCTCTCGAGACACCGATGATCTACAAATAACAACACAAACAATAACTATGCCTTGTTCCAGACACCTTCCTTCTATTAATTCATCTTAGTCTCAGAAGCCTACTTTTTACATATGAGACTACTGAAGCTCAGAGAGGTCAAAGAACTTGCCCGAGGTCACACAGCTGGCTAGCACGAAATGAGCTATTCTTAGTCACTAACCTGGGGAATTCCCCTGTTTCTGTTGTGGTTATTGTTGAGCCAGGTTGCTTAGGAAGTGCTACATCAACTCCTCCTGCAGTTTAGATCCTGTCTGCTGACAGTTGTGGTAAACAAACAATGGCCCAGATACTGCTGGGTTTTTGCATCCGTTTCATACCTGTTGAAAACTTTTGAACCCCAGCCCCTCTCTAAGCACATAGATCTCAGCAGGGAAGTCATGTATGCAAGCCTTTGTCTCTGCTTGAAGTTAGGATCTCACACTGACCAGCTTAGTGGACTCTATAGAGGCTGTTCCTAAACCCCACGCCTCCCCGTGAAGAATAACCAAGGATTGTTACGTGTGGGCTGCGTCATGCACGGCTCACAAACAGCTGAAGCCAGGACCTCACCCATGCAGCAACACCTCCCTGAGGGCCAGCTGGGTGCCAGGTACAGTTCTTGGTTCTGAGATCATAGCCATGAATCCAACAACCTAGAGTCCTGTGCTCCTGTGGTGTGCATGGTGCAGTAGAGAGGGGCAGAAGATGAAGAAAATGAACACGCAGAAATGTCTCTTGGTGATAAACATCACTGGAGCCAAATAAAACATAGAAGGAGACTTGGAATGGGAACGGTTTTAAACGTGGTGGTCAGGGAAGGTGTTACCAAGAAAATGACTTCCTGAACAAAGATGAGAAGAGGTGGAATCGCACCAGGAGCCAGGAGCCATACTTTTATACACACAAGGCCTTCTACAATGGCCTGGCACGGTCTAGGTGGGTCTTTTTCCTTTGAGGACTTTTGGGTGTGGCTTGGTATAAGAGGCTGTGCCCAAAGGCAAACTTGCCCCTGAGCTTTAGAAGCTGCCAAGCTGAAGTACTCCATTCGCTACATATGGAAGGGACAGGCAGAGAGCTGCAAAGACAATCACCTTGCTACCTGCCTGCCTTCTCAGTTTACTAGTCTGTATCTTTGGTATGAAAACAACCCTGGCACAGGTGTCCCCCATCAACCTCTAAACTGCCATGGCTTCATCATTGAGAGCTGTAGCATTTAAAAGGGTTATCTCCAATGCTCGGTGTACGTGTGTGCATGTGTAAGGGGGTCTAGATCTCAGACTCTCCTGTTTCAAAGATGTATAATGTCTTTTGCTTTCAGGACAATGCTAATGAGGTTATTGTCAGGGAATCATGTTCTTTCACTAATCAACACAATACATTGATTCTGAGCCTGACTCTAGCATCAGATAAACGTAAACTAGAACATCAACCTAACTATATACTTGGTGTCTGACCTTTTATTAAGTCAATTTTGCCCCTCTGAACAGTATTTATTCTTATTATTTGTTTATTTACTTACTTATTTCTAACTAGAAAGTCTCATGTAGTCCAGGATGACCTTGAACTCACAGTGTAGAAGGATGGCCTTAACCTCCAGATCTTATCTTTTGAGTGCTGGGGATACAGGCATATACTGCCATGCCCAGTTAATGAAGTGATAGATATCAAACCCCAGGCTTTATGGATGCTAAAATACGCTACTAACTGAGCTATAGCCCCAGCCCTCTTTCTATTATCTCTTTTATTCTGTTCTATTTGCTACCAGTCCATTCAAAGACCGTGTCCTCAGTCACTACTAGCCAGAGTGCTCAGTTGACCTCCGTGTTGATGAGGAACCTGCTCGATTATCACTGTCTCGCTGGCCTACAGGGTGCCGCTTACTGAATGGAAGGAAAAGTGAGAGAGGAATGAGGAGGGAAGTCTGTGCTCTAATGGATTGCGTTCACACACATAGGTGAGTGTTGGGAAACCTATGAGCTGTTTGGGGATATTTGAAAAACCAATGCAGTCCATGGGGAGCGGAAGCACGGTAAGAGCCGTAGCAGACAGAGAGGCTTCTATGGAGCTGAGAAGGAGATAGATTTGTCTGTATTAGATGGTAGCAGGAACCTGCTGTTGATGAAGAATAAAAGAGAGGTTAGTTTGGCCTGGGCCTGAGGTCAAACCCCCGAGACAGAGGCCTGAGGAGACAAAGAAGAGGCATCCAGGGACTTTTGGCAAGATGGCTGCAGAGGCCCTGTGTGTAGTCCTTGTTGTCTAATTCCGAGTCTGTTCTTTTTCTAGCCTTGACCTTCAGCACCACTCCTCCACTCTCTCCCATCTTCAGACCACTCCCACCATCATTATTTCATCTGCAAAGTGAAGATGCTCCTGTCGGAGGCAGTTGCTGTTGCCTCTCCAACCTTGCAGTCCAGTTCTGAGACCCAATTTAGTGCCTGGCCCTGGCCTCCTGTAAATGGATGCATCCTAGGAGTGGCCTGAGGGGGAAAGCCTGGCATTCTACGTTGCTGCTTACTGGGTGTCGTGGGCAAGACTATTCTGTTTCTCATCCAGGAGGGAGTCAGGTGGGGACATCAAGCCTAATGTTACCTTGCTTCAAGAATCAAATGGCTTCCTCACAGCACTACAGTCCCTTGAAGATGAGAGAAAGGCTAGAAGAGAAGATCTTTGATGTTGTTCAATTGAGAAATTCATCAGGAGGAAGCAAGCACGGAAATGCCAGAGTGAAGGACTCCACAGTGGGCTGTAGTGGCCCAACCCTGGCCTGGACTTTGTTTTCTGATGGTAAACATTCCCTGACATAAACACAGGCAAAGCAGGGAATAACAACATCCAGTCCTCAAACAAACAAAACAGGAACAGACCTGTCTTGCACAGGGGATGATGGCTCCTGCTGCAGGGATGACGTTCAAGGGCCTTCACTGTGGAATTTCCTGCCTGGAGCATGATGTATTTTCCATTCTTGTCCTCAAATGAACACTGGCCTTAGAGCTTAGTGGATAGTCAGTGGGACTTAGGGAGGCCCTTTGGGAAATACTGGGCAAGGTGTGTGTGTGTAGGGGGGTGTTCCTTGTTTGAATCAAGCCAAGATGAATGAATGTTGCTACTGGTGAGTCCTCCAAAGCACTATGGCACTCTTTGCCCTTGGGTACCTGAAGATGTAGCTTGAAACTACTTTTTTTTCTATCTGCTCTTGGATGACTTCCACCATCCAGTACCTAAAGCAACGCAGATAATCTCTCCTTTCCACGAGATGCCAGGTGTTCTTGGATCCTTCCCTGACTCTGCTTATTCAAGTCATAACTTGCACCTCTCACCTTCATTCTATTTCTGCCCATCCCAGAGGTAGTCTGAGTAGTAGCTACGGCATGGGATCTGCTAAGTTTGCTTCTGGGCTCCATCCCTAACCAGCTATGCAGCCTTGAGTGACTCAGGAGCCTCTGGAAGCTTCTATTTCTATACCTGTTCAATGGGGACCAAAAGGGTACTTACTTCATAGGATTGTGCTAAGCCTAGATTATTCACAGTGCACATAGAAAAAGACAGCATCTGGGACTTCACACTCAGCCCTACGGTTCCTGTGAAGTGGCAGAGAAGGGTCTTGTTAGCCATCAAGGGGAGGAGAGACCCTTGGGCCTGAGGGTGTTAGATGCCCCAGTATAGGGGAATGCCAAGGAGGGAAGACGAGAGTGGGTGGGTGGGTGGGGGAATACCCTCATAGAGGCAGGGGGAGGGGGGAGGGAATAGGGAGGTTCCAAAGGGGAGATCTGGAAAGGGGGAAACATTTGAAATGTAAATAAAGTATCAAAAAAAAAAAAGAAACGAAAAGAAAAGAAAAGAAAAAGACAGCATGGGGCTAGAGAGATGACTTAGCAGTTAAGAGCACTTGTGGTTCTTGCAGAGGTCCTGCATTTAATTTCCAGCACCCATTTGATGGCTCACCACCAGTCCTAGCTAATCCAGTGCTGTCTTCTAACATCCACGGGTACCACACACACACATGATACGTCCACACCCATACAGGCAAGCGAAACACCCATACATATACAAAATACATTAATCTAATTTTTTTTTTTCGAGACAGGGTTTCTCTGTGTAGCCCTAGCTGTCCTGGAACTCACTCTGTAGACCAAGCTGTCCTCGAACTCAGAAATCCGCCTGCCTCTGCCTCCCAAGTGCTGGGATTAAAGGCGTGGGCCACCTCTGCCCGGCCATTAATCTGATTTTTAAAAAAGATTTATTTATTCATTATGTATACAGCCGTCTCCTACATGTATGCCTGAAGACCAGAAGAGGGCATCAGATCCCATTACAGATGGTTGTGAGACATCATGTGGTTGCTGGGAATTGAACTCAGGACCTCTAAAAGAGCAGCCAGTACTCTTAACCTCTGACCCATCTCTCAAGCCCAATCTAATGTTTTATTAAAAAGACAATCTGAAGCCGGGCAGTGGTGGTGAACGTCTTTAATCCCAGCACTCAGGAGGTAGAGGCAGGCGGATTTCTGAGTTCGAGGCCAGCCTGGTCTACGGAGTGAGTTCCAGGACAGCCAGGGCTACACAGAGAAACCCTGTCTCAAAAAAACAACAACAACAACAAAAAAAGACAATCTGATATATAGTCAGCACCTTCATAAAGAATTAAGAACATGCAATCCCTGCCTTCATCTGAGGCCCAAATCAGATGCTAGGTCCTTTATGCAGTCTTCCTGGCCCACCCTAGGGGAAATGTCCTCCCACAATTTTTAACTAGGGAGCTAATGGCATGGTGTCATAACAATGTGTGTCGATGTATCAGCGACCTGAAGACTAAGGAACACCTGCCCTCCCCCATAACTTCCCCAGGGCCTACATCTAATAAATGTTCAGTGGGTCTTTGGTGAAGAATCTAATAGGAGTGAAAGGAGGAGTTAACAGGGCAGAACCTACGAGAATGGGTCACAGCTACATGGATTTGGGGTTGTTCCAACTATGGGGAGATGAAGACAGGACAGACTTGTGTACAGGAAAGCTAGGACCACGTGGGCCATGCACTCTGATGGAAAAATATCAGAAGCAATCCTGAAACTCAGCACATATCGTTTATACGTCTGAATAGAAGATGTGGTGGGCTAGTTTATAGTATTCAGCTGATCCAGGAGGAGGCCCCTTAGCTGATCTTCATAGGAGGTCTTTATATGGGAACAGTTTCAGGCTGCGGTCATCCTGGAGAAGAAAGTTGTAGCTAAAGGCTTTCCACATGTACTGATTTTAGCGAAAGGTCAATTTTTCCTAACATTGATATTTGGACCAGAGGAGGGATTTGCCATTTCCCTGAGCCTGACCCAGGGAAGGTTTTACTATTCCAATGGATCTGAGGCACTGGAGAGGGGGATCCTTGGCATGGTCATATGAAGGCCAACAACAAACACACATTCACTCAGACCTTATCTATGTGCAGGAGGACATCACAAGCTAGACTTGACTCAAGTCGTGGAGAGTCAAGTGTCAGTGGCCTCCATCACATTGTGCCCTGAAATGCTTACTCTCGGCTCAGGATTTTAAGTACCCATCTTCCCAGAAAGTGTAAGAGCCATACTTCTCAAACAACTTAGTCCCTGGTTACTTGTACCGCCAGATGCTATCTGCTTGCCTTCCCTCTTTCCCTTCTCCCAGAGGATTCTAGACCTACCCACAAGTCCCTTGAATCAGGCCCATTATCCAGTGAAGCTAGTCTTGGGCTCTACCACTCTGCTGAGCTATTTTCTCAGTGCTCCCCAGAGTCCCTGTGTCTTCTAACTACCCTGCTATCTGATTTCTGTCCATTGTGCTATCTCTTGTTGAAATGACTTCTCTATAGACTTCAAGTGACTATGCTTGGTTTGTTGGTTGGTTGGTTGGTTGGTTGATTGGTTGGCTGGTTGGTTGGATGGTTGGTTGGTTGGTTGGTTGGTTGGTTGGTTGGTTGTAACACCTAGCATGGTGAGTGGGGAGAGAAACTGGCTTTGCACACCATAGATGCTTCCTTAATCCCTTTTTCTTATGATTCAGTTGTTAAATCAAGGGGTGGGAGATGACAATCAAATCTACAGTCTCTTTGCTCTTTTTGTCTTTCTAATCACACAAATAGATTCCTGAGTTTTCCCAGGTCCACATACTCCCTGGGACCTAAATGGCCTTCTTCATCTCCGTGCCAGGTCTCTGCTGAGACAGCCCTACCCATAATGTTTGTCAATGTCATGGTGTAGGGAAATAAGAGGAAAAATATATCTTGTGGTCTTCTTGGCCCCACCCCCACCCCAGTCCCTGTGGTTTGGGGCCATAGTCTCTGTTCCTACCATATTGATGGAGGTTTGAAACCTTGGTCTTTCCTCAGGTCTTCACAAGAACACAATGAGAAAAATCTTTGATAGGGGTCCCTAGACGTTTTCCATCTGTCTGGGTCTTCTGACTCCCTTTCTTCACTGTTCCCAGCTGTTTTCCTTCAAAATATCTAACATAGTTCCAAAGTCTTCCCTTGCCTCCTGAGGCCTTGGCATGTATTACAGGTGTGAAAGCTAGGACAGGCATCCCTTTTCTACCGTTAAAAGAATAATTCAAGCTTTTGGCAGCATATTTCTACTTTTGTGGATACTGGCGCGAGCTGTTCCGAAAAAACATTTTCTTCATCTCACTGCATGAACAGGCTCCTCCTTCCTGCACCTCAGTTTTATAATCTGTAAAATGAACCAGAACCTCTAGGTTGGCCCTGCTTAATACAAATGCAATGCGAGTCACGTATGTAATTCATAATATCCTAGTAGCCTCACTGGGAAAAAAAAAAAAGAGGTGAAATTAGTCCTTTCATCTTCTAGTGTAGTAACGGCAAAGGCACTGAGGATTTTTTTCACAGTGTTATTGCTATACAGTTGGCATATAATGAAGTGCATATATGAAAGTGCTCAGTTAGATATATATGTTAGCATCTGTGAAACCATCATCACAGAGAGTAGTTACATTGCTCCACTTCAAAGGGCGGGCCCATGCAAACTCACTTGCAAGCACATACACACACACACACACACATACACACACACATATACACATGTGCGTGCTGTGGAATCCATAACAGGGAGTTCAATCCTCTGGAACTGGAGTTATGGACAGTCATGAGCTACCAGACATGGAGTCCGGGAACTGAATTCAGGTCCTATGGAAGAGCAGCAAGTATTCGTAACCACTAAAGCCATCTCTCCAGCCCCCCTGCCCTGTAATTTTATATATTCGGCATTTTATGCCGAATTTTATGTAATTATCAATTTTATGTAATTGATTATTTACAAAATATTAAAATGCCATAATTTTAATGTATAATCAATACTACAGGGAGTATTAATGTGACATTTCATGTTATGTTCTACACAGCACAAGTTTAATTGATTTCTAAGCACCTCAGCTATGGTTTGAAATTCCAAGTGTTGGAACATTAATTCCCAATGCAGCAGTGTGGAGAAGAGACGCTTCCTGGCGGGTACAGCATGCATGAACAGATTAGAGGAGTGGTTTGTTCTGACAGGAGTATGTTCAATCTTATTAGAGTGTTGTTGGGTTGTTGTTGTTTTTTAACAGTGTGGTTATTTTGCACATTGTCTCTTTCCTTCATGTGAAGTCATCTACACAGCACTGAAGCCAGATGCTGTCAACATGGCTTGGAACATCCCAGCCTCCAGAATAGTGAGAAAAAAGGTTTTCTCTCCTTTTTAAATTACCACGTCCATAGTATTCTGTTACAGTAACAAAATAGACCATGGTACCAGGTCTCGTGCTGAAGGTCTCCAAGGTGTGTGTTTCTCCAGAAGAGTGTCCTTAGTCTTGGTCCTCCGGTGCCGTGGCTACTCTCCAGTCGACCCTGAGTTAACAGCAGCTGGTTGACAGATACTTACAGGGTGGGGAGCAGACTGCTCCCTAATGCTCTATGGAGGTCCAGTCCAGCATAACAGTTGTTGCACCTATTGCCTGGCACACCTGTGGTCGTTGCTATGCCAACTGGGCTCAAGCATCTGTGGGAGGACCTTCTCTTGTATGGTCATTCTTATGTGTTCCTTAAAGGTCCAAGTCTTAAAGACTTGGTATCCAATATGGCATTGTTGTGAAGCAGTGAAACCTTTAAAAGGTAGGGCCTAGCAAAAGGAAGTTGGTCACTGAGAGCTGTAGTAAGCAGACTTAGTGTCACTATGACAAAATGCCTGACCAGATAACTTACAGGAGAAAATATTTTGGGAATCTCATGGTTTCTTGGCTCTGCCCACTCGAACAGAACACCATGGTGGAAGGAGCATGTGGCAAAGGAGCTTCTTGGCTTCATGGCAGCCACGAAGCAGAGAGAACACAACTGTTCTGCTGGCTCCCTCCTTTCTCCCCTTCTCTCCCATCCTGGCTCCAGCCTATGGTGCTGCCAACACTCAGAATAAGACTTCTCCCTGTGCTAGTTAGCTTTCATTGTCAACTTGACACAACTAGAGTCATCCAAGAAAAGGGATCCTTAATTGACAGATTGCAGCGTTTAGATGAGCATATAATCATGTCTGTGGGGGACATTGTTTTGATTGCTAATTGATGCAGGAAGGGCCAGCCTACCATGGTAGGTAGCACCATCCACAGGCTGTATAAGGTCCTAGGCTGTATAAGAATGCTAGCTGTGCAAGCCAGGGAGCAAACATTCAGCAGACTTAGTCGCTCCATGATCTTGAGTTCCTGCCCAGACTTCCTTCAATAATGGACTGTGACCTGGAAATGTAAGTCAAATAAGCCCTTTCCTCCCTTTAGTTGGTTTTGGCCAGACTGCTTTATCATAACAACAGACTGAAGCAAGAACATCCCCTTAGTTAATCCTCTCTGGAAAGAGCCTAATAAACACACCCAAAGGTGTGTTTTGCTAATAATTACTTAGGTCCTTCCCAATTCAATCAAAGTCACAGTTGCTACTGTGCTAACCCGCACAGGGATGATACTCTTGAAGGAGCTTCTGGGACCCCAGTGTCATCTTGCTTTCTCTCACTTTCGAGAGATGAGGTGAAAAATTTTCTCTGCCACATGCTCCCTCTTTGATATGCTACCTTGCCACAGGCTCAAAATAACGTGGCCAATTGGTTATGGACTGAAAGCACTAGAATGGAACAGTCCTCTTCTCTTTACAAGTTGATTATCTCGGGCATTTGTTCTAATAATGAAATGTTGATGACAGGTAGGAACCCCTTTCAGACAGCAAAGTCAAGACAGTAGTAAAGGATGCCATGATAAAGTACTGAAATTTGCAAAGAAATGATTTGGCGTTACATGTAATGTTGCATCATGATGATCTTCATTGCAAGGTTGCAATTGGAATTATTCCAAGAATGAAGTTATTCTCCCTCCAATGAACCTTCTTCAGTAGGACAGGAGAAGGATATATAGCTGCTACGCTGGGATTTGCTTTGACCCTAGCTTACTCTCTCCAAGCGGAAACCTTGAATACCCATTAAGGGTGGCTTAAGAGATGTAGCCCCAGTGATTGCAAATTGATGGGGGTGAATTATTATTCCCCAAAGTATGCCAAAGGAACATGCTTACTATGTGTTAGAAAGATTGTAGAGTCCTGAAATGAGGTACCAAGGTGAGAAAAAAAAAAAAAGATCTGCCTATAACTAAACATTGTAACTAAACAAAGCTCTCGTAGAAAAGATGGAGGCTGAGCAACAAATAGCATCACTTGGTGGGTAGGTACACCACAGTGAGAGAGCAAGAAGGCAAGCATACTATCCAGGCCCAAATGCCCTTCTATCCACTTTTTGCAAAGGTGGAGAAGGGCTACATAAACACTTTCCTTTAGGCCAAGAAGGCACTCTGCCGTGGGGTGAGCAATTTGTCTGCTTTCCTCTGGGATTGGGTGGGGTGGCAAGAGTAGAGGTGGCTCACTGGGGCCCTACAACTCACGAACTCTAGAATGGACTTTGGGGGCCGGATGGAAGTTGCAGTTTTTGCTTTTGCAGCTGCAGTGGAAGTGAAGAAAGCGGGAGGGCATCCTGAGGCGGGAAATGCCTATCGGTGTCATCCCAGCTGCTTCCGCCTTCCTCCTTCAAGGATTCCTCAGCCTCTCTGTATCCCTGCCAACCCCTCTCCCCTCCCCTGAGTTCTGGCCAGCAGCTGTGCATTCCCCCTTTAGGGCCCACGTCACAGATCCTCTGAGAGGCTATCAGCTCCCCATTGTTCTTGGGGCTTCTCCGGCATTCCTTTGGCTCATAAGGGGAAATGCCAGAGGCTTGGCCCCCACCTCCTCAGAGATGCTTGGCTTACTAGTCACCAGTACTCCTGGCTCCTCCAGGGACACCAGAAGGATATCGGTGGATCCAAATGCCAGCCATACAAAGGACACCTGCTGGATGCAAAGATGGAATCTATAGCGCTAACTAGGCCTCTGTGCCTTAGGCTTACCCTCCTCAAGCCAAGCACATCTTAACTTTTGCCTCCAGAGCGTGAGCTCACAGTTAGCCCCAACAGTCATACCCTGTCTTCCATTCCCAGTCCTACTCACATCCACACATGACTTCACACACTCTCATATACACACTTTTGTCTGACCTCTTTACTGTTCAGGGAAGCTTTCAGGAGCTGCACAGTCAGATGCTACCTTTGCTGTAGACGTGGAACTAAGCCACATCCAGAAAGGCTTTCATGACCAAAAAGCAATATGTCCTGGGTGGAGGCTGTCCATATCCCCACCTGCTGCATAGGCCACTTCGGGAAACATAAAGACAAAAATCCAATCATCTTAGAGCATTGATTTTCAACCTGTGAGTCACGACCCTTTCATAAGGGTCACATATCAGATATCCTGTATATCATATATTTATATTACAATTCATAAGGGTAGCAAAATTATAGTTATAAAGTAACAAAGAAATGATTTTGGTTGGGGGGTCCCTGCAACACAAGGAACTGTATTGAAGGGTCGCAGCATTAGGAAGGCTGAGACGCACTGTCTTAGAGTTTACAGTTTCATGTGATGAAGAAGATAATCAACAAAGAATTAAAACATACATGATGTCATAGTGATATGGATGAAAAATAGAGGAAGAAAGGGGACTGGTTCGAGGAACATTTGAGATTTTAAAAATCAGGGTGCTTTTTGGAGATATCATTTAAAGTAAATACTGAAGGATATAAAGAAGGAGAGCCAAGCCATTATCTGAGATAAGAACATTCTGGACCAAGGGAGTAGCAAGGACAAAGGCTATGAGGTGGGACTGTGCTGAGTAGACTAACCAGCAAGCTGGTGTGTTGGGAGTGGAGGTCTGGCTAGGAAGCACTGAGACTAAATCTAGAAGGGTCATTTGTCAACAAACTGAGGAAGACGGAAGGTAACAAGGGATTCTAGGTAGAGGCCTGGCTATAAATGGTCAATGATCGTTTCAGGGAATAAACAGACGGGCTGGAGACAGGGAGTCTCTGGATAAAAGTTGGTATTGTCTTAGTCCACAGCAGGGATGGTGGGTGTCTAGCTACTTTTATACTACTGTGATAAAACACCATGGCTAAGACAACATATAGGAGAAAAATGTTTATTTGGACTTCCAGTTTCAGAGAGTTGGAGTCCATCACTGTACAGCAAATGCATGGTGTCAGGAACAGCTAAGAGCTCACATCTTGAAGGAGGGAAACACTGGGAATGGTGAGAGTCCTTTGAAACCTTAAAGCCCACCCCAGGTGGCACACCCTCTCCAAGAAGGCCACACCCCCTAATCCTTCCCAAACAGTCTCACCAATTGGAGACCAAGTATTCAAACATATTAGCCTATGGGAGCCATTCTTATTCAAATCACCAGATTCCATTCCCTGACCCCCATAGGCTTGTAGTCATATCATAATGCAGAAATGCTTTCCGTCAAACTTCAAAATTCCCCATAGTCTATCACAGTCTCAGCACTGTTTAAAATTCCAAAGTCCGAGTCTCTTCTGAGACTCAAGGTAATCTTGTCATTGTAACTTCCTGTAAAATCAAAAAGCAAATTACATACTTTCAACATGCAATGGCATAGAATAGACATTATCATACCACAAAGAAGCGATCAGGGCATACTATAAGGAAATACTGGACAACAACTAGACCAAAACCCAACAGGAAAGACTCTAAATAGTGTCATTCCATGTCTGATGTTAGCTAGCTTAGATGGCTCCACTCTTCTGACTTTGTTGCCTACATCACACTTCTCTCTCTTGGGCTGGTTCCACTCTCTGTGTGCAGCTTTTCTTGAGAGATATTCCATAGTGTTGGTGATTCTATCATCTTGAGATCTCCAATGCAATCCAGGCTTCACCTTTACAATGTGATAGAATGGCCTCTCAGGGCTTCCAGGCAAAGATTCCCCAGCCACAGGTCTGGCCTCAGTGGCTCTCCTTAACTATGAAGGAAGCTTCCACAGCCATTGTGCTCATTTGTCCTTCTTGACTCTACAGCTAGTCCCACGTGAATAACACTGTCAAGTTTGGCTGATGACTTGGCCCCTTGACTCACATTTGCAGCAGCTTTGACTTGTTTTTCCTTTCTAGGAGGAGAAAATTCCTTAGGCCTTTTTCTTTCACAAGCTGGAAGCCTACCTGGATGAGGTCTTACCCCAAGGTCAGCCCTCTCTTTACCCCAATGATGGTAATACCTCGCTTTAGTCTCCTCCTCATCTCTTTCAACACAAGCCTTGGTGCCAGCATTAAATTTCCTGGTGCTTTTCCTCCTCAACCTGTACATTTTAAATTTATTTTTATCCTACTAGTTCATTTTCATTGTAGACCTGTGTTATAATAACAGTGTCTTGAAATCTCCTCTGCCAAATCATTCAGTCTAGTACCTTTTAACTTAGCTCCAGACAAATTCTTAGGACAAGGGCAGAAAGCAGTCACAATCTTTGCCAAAATATCACAAGAATGGTCTATAATCCAGTTTGCCTCTGAAACTTCTTGGGCAAGGCCTTCCCATTACGCATAGCTCCCAGAAGTACTGTCTTCCAAGCTCCTACTAAGATGGCATATCAAACTCTGCTTACAACATTCAACCATGTTTCTAGTCCAAAGTCCTCCAAATTCCTCAAACAAAACAACAACAACAACAAAAACATGGTCAGGTTCTTCACTGCAACAGGCTCCTCTCTGGAAATAACTTTCACTTTAATTACTTTTCTTTTGTTCTTATAAAACACATGACTAAGACAATTTATAAAAGAGATTGTTTAATTCAACACCTGACTTCAGAGAGTTAGAGTTCAGTATGGTAGAGCAAAGACATGGAGGCAGGAACTATTGAACAATCGTGATCCACAAGCAAGAGGCAGAGAAAACACTGGAAATGACACAAGTCATTTTTAAAACATCAAAACCTACTCCCAGTGACATATCCCTTCTAAAAAAGCTACATCACCTAACCAGTCCCAAACAGTTCCTCCAACAGGGACCAAATATTTAGACATATGAGTCTATGGGAGCCATTCTCATTCAAAACACACCACAGATAATATGGTGAGACATGGGCCAGATTCTCCATATGAAATCACACACACACACACACACACACACACACACACACACACACACGTACATACAATTTTTCATGGAATACTTAACAAATTTGTGCAGAAGCCATGTCACTCTTTGTATAGTTCAAATTTTACCATATGTGTAGCTGAAACGAGCTACAATGCATTACATCTATAAACAATGTAAAACATGGCTTTATGAGTATCTGAACTTTATATACCCTGTCCACATCAGTTTTCAACCTGCTCTTTTTACTCAAAGTTATGTTTTTAAGATTTAGCACATTGAAACATTTATTCCAATTTAACTCTATAGCAGCCCATAGTAAAAATGTGCCCCAATTTGTGTACCTATACCCCGATTGAGATAATTTCAGCTGTCTGACTTTCTGACTGCTGTGCTTGTATTTCTACATATTGTAATACAAGGCTTTGTGGTACTTGTCATATAGATAGCACACGATTGGTGCCAGGCATGGTTTGTTGTTATTTTGTTTATTGGCACTTTGCTGGCACATGTCTTGCACCATGTGATAACTTGGTAACCCAAAAGACCAGAAAAAGGGCTTGGAATTTTCTGGAATTGGAGTTTTAGACAGTTGTGAGCTGCCATTGAACAGAGTGCTAGAAATTGAACCCGGGTCCTCTGGAAAATCAATCAGTGCTCTTAACCACTGAATTGTCTTCCCAGTCCTTACCAGGCATGGTTTGATACATACCTATAATCCTATCACTTAGGAGGCTAAGGCAGGAGGATTGAAAGTTCAAGGTCTGCCTAAGCTATAAGAGAGTTCAAGACCAACCTTGTTAATTTAGTATGACCATGTCTCAAAATAAAAAGTATAATAGAGGGGCATTGGAGGGATGGTTCAGTGGTTCAGAGTACTTACTGCCCTTTTAGAAGACCCAAATTTGGTTCCTTAGCACCCATGTCGGTGGCTCTAACTCCAGGTGCTCCTACAGAGGTCACTGCAATCATGTACACATATACACAAGATTAAAATAAAAGAAAAAGAAACTGTTTAGAGGTGAAATGAGTGCTGTGCATGGCGGTACGTGCCTTTAATCCCAGCACTGTGGAAAAGGAAGCAAGTAGATCTCTGTGAGTTCAAAGCCAGCTTTGTCTACATAGGGAGTTCCAGGCCAGCTAGAGCTACACAGTGAAACTCTGTCTCCAAAGAGGAGAATGTGGATGTAGTTCAGTGGTGGAGTACTTGCCTAGTATGTACACAAGGCTCTGGGTTCAATTCCTACTACTTCAAGAACAAAACAAAGTTTATTTCATAATCTGCTGAATCAAAAATTTGGGTGTGGCTCAATTGGATCCTCTGTCTTAAGTTATCTTTCAAGTTGGGGTCAAATTGTCAACCAGGCTGCAGTCACTGCAGAGCTCAACTGAGAGATTTCACTTCCAAGCTCTGTCATGTGGTTGTTAGCAGGAGTATCCTGGTGCCTGCTGGTTATTGGACGGAGAGTCTCAGTGTCCTGCTGGCTTTTGGCAGCCCTTGGTGCTTTGCCATGTAGAACTCTCCAGAAGGTAGCTCACAACATGGCAACAAGCTTCCTCTGAGCAAGCAAGAGAGAGAATATGAGAAAGACGAGTATCACTGTCATACAGTGTAATCTTAGAAATGCCTGCTTATCCATCTTACCATTAGTTAACCTTTGTTCAGCCCACAGTCAAGAGGAGTTAGACTGGACAAGGACAGGAATATCAGGAGGTGGTGCTCTCTGAAACCATTAGAACCAAAAAGATGGCACACTTCCTGGGACCATAAAGGAAGATGACTGTTGAAGAGTGGCACCAAAAGCCAACAGATTAGAATGTAGGGATGATAAAAAATGAAGGCATATGGTTGAACACCATTTGTATGAGGAGGTTAGTTGTGGAAGAATGTTGGAGATGGACATGGAAGCTCTGAGCACATCTGAGGGCCAGAGAAGAGTGGTAAGGATCTGGTAAAAGGAAATATACTTCAAGAGTGGAGGGGAACAGTGGAAGCCAGATACCTAGGAGAGGTAGAAAGGCATCTTGTCATCGGATGGGTATTTATATAGCACAGTGCAGCTCGAAAGTGGTATCAAAGATCCACTCTTATGTGAGCTCATATTTTCCCAGTGAAGTTGATAGACTATCACCTCCTATTTCCCCAGATGAGGAAACAGATGCTAGAAGAGAAATGATCTTTTCTAAGTCATATACACAGCGCAGAGATGAACCAGAATAGAGAATTTGGGTATTCTGCCTCCAGGTGGTTCAAGTCCAGTGCTGGTTCCTGTGCCTCAGCTCCAAACCAACCTTGGTTGGCTTCCTTGTTTCTATGAGGCTGATGAACTGTCATAACAGCACAAGGAATTGAATGAAATATCACAGTCTAGGTCCAAGCAGGGAAAAGAGTAAGATTTCTTCACTATTAAGAGGTTGTGACTCGAACTGTACAGCTTTGGGCTATGAGGGTGGTGAGTTGGGAAAATCCTTGCAGGCTGGCCTGTTGAGCTGCAAGCCACAAGAGTTAGTTGGGCTTGGGTGACCTAATGAGATAGCGTGTGGGAGATCAATGGCAGCCAACAATGCCCTTCAGGGAGAGCAGGCAGACAGATAGCCCTGTTTAAGAGCCACCTATTATGTCTCCCTCTCCAAACTACACAGCCCCTCTTGCTCTTCAGGAAGCCGACAAAGCCCAGGGAAAGAGTTTTTGCTCAGGCCTAGTAGATGCCAACCAAGCCAGAAAGGTCATTTTCATCCAGCTTTGGACTGAGCTGGAGCAGAAGATTACTGGTAAGATTGTAGTCTCCTGTTGGAACATCTATTTTAGGCCCCATGCCTGCCCCAGTCCTTTCCCAGGAGACAGAGAGCTAGAGCCATTGCAGAAGCCAGGAAACCTTAGGACAAGGCAGTAGAAATATTCTCACTGTAAGCATCTGTGCTATGGGGGAAGGGGGGCAGACCAAAGAACACCCAGGCTCTCATGTTTTAGAAAAGGAAATAGGGGTACAAAGCAATGAAGAGTATGATTCAGTATCACAGAGCCACTGGGGCAGGGCAGAAGGGGAGCGCTGCAGTCTAAAGGAAGGACTATTGGATAGCTAAAGTAGGAATTCTGAGCAAAGTTACAGAGTTGCTCCAAGCAGTACCGAGAGGAGCATGAGCATCATCTATAATACATGTGCTCAACAAATGTATCATAAACAAATATAAAACTTTGCTCTGCTCTGAGTCCCAAGCAGTGAGACTAGAATAACCATCTGGGTTTTCTTCCCAAGGAAAAGTAGGTCAACTCTGACCAGAAACTGCAGTGGTGGCAACAGGTGGGACATTAGTGGAAGTGAAGAATTTCTCACCCTTGATGGGGGTAAAGAACTCTTGACTCCCCTCTCTATGTTTGTGGTGCAGAGATGTGAACCCAGAACATCACACACATTGTGTGAATGCTTGGCTACCGATCGACAGCTACAATCCTTCTAGCCCTTCCATTTTTGTTGAGTGCTTACTTGGTACCAAGCATCATCTCACACAAAGAGAATTAGCATGTGAGAGTTTCATGAGAAGGAACTGCCCAGCTCCACACCTTAGCACAGATGCTAAGTAGCAGAGCTGGGGCTGGAATCTTGGCTTTACTGTTCCCACCATGGAGAAAGCAAGCTTGTAGTAGAACTGCTGCCTCTGCTGGTCAAGGGGCCACTCCCATCGTGGCCACCCTCCTTGGAAGTGTCACAATGGAGGCCCACCCAACCTGTACATACCATGGTGCTGTAAGTGCCTTCCCCTTGGCCTCCTGTCAAAGGGGAAAGACCTACTCAATCTTGAGCCCTACATGAAAACTTTTCATGAGACTCTCTGGCCTTTGTAGAAATAGCAGAGCTTTAAAGACACCAAATCAGGGTAGAAATACAAAGAAACAGAGGTAGAGTGTTTATAGCAGTCTGTCCTCATATCTGTTCTTTGAACACTTATTAAGTACCTACTATGCGTCTATAAGAGGCAGCCAGGGAGAGGCAGAAAAATGACCCCAGAGCAGATAGAATTCAAAGGAGAAATGTGACCTAAATAAGTTCTCTAAGTCCAATGTGATGGTATTAAGACTTGGCATTTTAGACTGGAGAAGTGATTCAGCAGTTGAGAGCACTCACTACTCTTCAATAGGACCCAAGTTTCATTCCCAGTACCTGTGCGGAGTGGTTCACAACTGTCTACAACACCAGGTCCAGGGCTTCTGACGCCTGTGGCCTCTATAGGCATCTGCATTCACATTCACACACCCATATGCAGACATACTTACATATAAATAAAAATAAAATAAATTCTTTTTGAAAAAAGTTAGGGTCTTTCTGAGGTAAGTCACTAGGGTAGAACCCTCAAGAGGAAATTGGGAGACTTATAAAGTGGCTTGAGAAGGGGATTGGGCATCCAGTTCTACTCTTCTGCCAACTGAGAACGCAATGGTCCTCCACTCTGGAAGACCTGGCAACAAGGTGCAATCCTGAAGCAGACAGGCAGCCTCACCAGGCACCTAACCCACTGGCACCTTCTCCTTGGATTCCTAGCTTCCAGAATTATGAGAAACAAATTTCTGTGGATGATGAATTATCCAGGTTTCAATATCTTTCCAGAACAACCTAAAGGGTTCAAGACTGGAAGAATGTTCAGAAAGGGGCTGGAGAAATGGCTCAGCAATCAAGAGCACTGGCTGCTCTTCCAGAGGACAGGGTTCAGTTCTTAGCATCCAGATAGTGGCTCACAACTGTCTGTAACTCCTGTTCCAGAAGATCCAATGCCCTCGTCTGGCTTCTTTAGGTATCAGGCACATATGTGATACACAGACATACCTGCAGACAAAGCACTCATACACATAAAAATAAATAAATGAAAGTAAAACTTTTAATGGAAAAGGAGAAAGACTGATGAGGTGGAGGGAGGGGTGCATCCTGCGAAAGCTCAGTGCCAATGGAGTCCAGGTGAAGTCTTGGGAAAGCCGCTGGCAAGCAACCCACACCCTTTGCCATTGCCGAGGGTCAAAGATGGAGCTACTACATCCACCAGACTCCTGAGTCAGACATGTGGCTCCTAAGTCCATACATTCAAGACGTGTAAAAGTGGTTGTGCTGCTACCTGAGTCGGAAGGAGTAATTACAGACCTTATACAGCAGTTTTATTTATTACTGTGGCGGAGATATGCATGCAAGTGCACAGTTACCACAGCACATGTGGGAGTCAAAGGACAATATTACAGAATTCTCTCTCTCCTTCCACTTTTCCATGGTTCCAGAAATTGAACTCAGGTCATGAGACCTGCACAGCAGATGATGTGCTTGCTGAGCCATCCTCCTAGCCCTACAAAACTTTTTTTTTTGTCATTGCTATTTTAGTTGAGTTCAATTTAAGACAAGGTCTTGCTCTGTAGACCCCCTGTCTCAGCTTCCCAAGTCCTCAGATTTTAGGTGTGTACTACCACACCCATAAGTACAGACCTTTGATACAACTGATAGTCGTACACCTTCCTGAGTTTCCATGGTAACTGGGAATCACCATAGCTATCCGAATCCTAACAAGATCATATGCCTTTTATGGCCTGCAGCTGCGCAACATTGTGGAGAGATAATGCGTCCCCCTGACAAGGCAATGTGCTGCATGTGGATAATGACGGGGGCTGGGGGGTGGTGGTAAGGGGTCTCTAATGACTTGGATGAATCCACCTGCTTCAGCTCATTGTCACCAGATAGAGGTCATAGGTCAGTACTGCTTACAGAATTCTCTGCTGGAGCTCATAAGTAGCACCCCTTGTGAAGAGATGTTCTCCCAGGTTGGTGTACCGGGGTTCACTTTTCCCTGCCTTGAGCTTCCTTTGTCCTTCATTAAATGGAGTCAGTCATGCCTGCCTTGATGGCTTGTTCTGAAGAAGACATGATGGCTAGCACAGAAAGCATGTCCTAAACTACTGGCTAGCATGTAACAAGTGTGGAAGTCAATTCTGGAAAGTCTGTCCTAAATGCTTTTGCCTGGCCCCACAATGGAACCTTATCCCCCCCCCCTTTTTTTTAAATCAACTCTACAAACAGGTAGAAAACCTAGAAGCCCGAGTGGTCCCTGGGAAGTCAAAGACTTCAAGTTAGAAACGATCCAAAGTGGAGACTTTTCAAATTGTGATCCACAGAATTGTGGGTGCCTGGTAGGAAAAAGAATGAGACTCAGTGGTTGATGCTGAGGGCTTTGATCTTGGTTGACACAATTTATCTGGGCAAAGGCTTTGCAAAGAGTATGCAAAGTCTAGCCCAGTGTTCCTGGCTTTGCTCCTAGACTACATGAACTCAAGTAGCGTCAAAACAGCTGCAGCGAGAGACACTGGAGCCCGAAGGTAGCCAAAGCTCTAGTTGCTCCCACGGCTATCAGGCCAAGCCCTGTTCCTGTCCCAGACCTTCTTCCAGATCCAGGCTGTTTTAACCTGGCAGTCTGAGAATCAGTACGGTAAGCAGAGTGAGGCTGAGGAAGGAAAAAACTCTGGACCTTCTCTTCCCTCTGGAAAGGAAGAGCAGGGCAAAATCCAAAGCACACTGGGCTAGGGGGCCCACCTTTCAGGGCATTCTTTGCTGAGGGTGAAGGGTAGGGGTCTAATCTGCATTCAGGACAAAGCCGACAGGGTGTTTGAGTGTTGTTGTCATAGAGACTCAGAAAGGTGTTATTAGCATCTTTTCAACTCGGTGGCCCTGTGTGGTCCAGTCCCGTGCAATCTTAGCAGTAGAGCGCTGTCACCCTGGCAACCCATTAGCCTAGTGTTGTTACCATGGAAACTCCAGTGAGGTTGATGGGCCCAAGAACTTCCCTGAGGGGATATGCTCTGGGGGATCTGCCCTTGGCAGTGCCTATTCCTCTGGTCTCCCAACTGACAGTTGCCTGCTACTCAGACACTAGAGGCATTTAGGGTATTTTTTGTCTGGAGTGAGCTCAGATTCTGTGTGACAGAAAAGAATTTGGCCTTACAGAGTGGCAAGTCTATGCTTTGTTACCATGGAAATGCTCCTTTTAAGGCTCTCAATGCAGGATGCAAAACTAACTCTTCCAGGAAATTGAGGCCAGCCAGAAAGGAGGCT
The DNA here is from genome assembly GCA_019843965.1 of Rhynchomys soricoides. Classification (NCBI taxonomy): domain Eukaryota; kingdom Metazoa; phylum Chordata; class Mammalia; order Rodentia; family Muridae; genus Rhynchomys; species Rhynchomys soricoides. The sequence continues at coordinate 1,764,177 of JADRCH010007469.1, forward strand.
GTGGGCTTGCACCTCACACTCTTAGGGCTCATTCATTCATTTGGCATTAGTGAGAACCCATTAATACACCGGGTGCTGTGGATGCTCTGGGTTCTAACTAGAGACAAGGCCTGATTACTCCCTGTCCTCAACTGCAAAGAATGTTGAGGTGGAGAGAACCATTTTACTTCCTGCTTCAACTCTGTCTAGTTCCCAGCCACTGTATCAGGACCAGGGACTAACAAAGAAGCTTAGGTCCCTTGGCAGATTCTGTGATAAGAAGAGATGTATGACCGAATGCCAGCCCCCCCAAAAGTGACATCAAGATTTCTCTGAGCTCAAAGAAATCCTCAGTTTTGCTGTGTGAGGTTGAACAAGAAGAATATTTGCTATAATCTAGTCCTTACTTGTATCTTCAGTAAACTTAGATTATTATGCCATCTGGGTCACTAAAACTTAGGTAGAAGAGTCCACTAGCTATGGCCGTGTGAAACCAAAGCAGGCTACCTTGTGAGGTAATGAACTCCTCATTACTGGAGGTAAGCAAGCAGAAACAAAACAACTGCTCAGCAAGGATTGTACAGACAGTTCAGTCATAGTCCTGGAGGTAGACTGCAATCTTTAAAACTTGGCACAGCTTACTAGCTGTGTGACTTTTAGGCGATTTGCTTAAGCTTATTGAGCTTTGCTTTTCCTGTCCACAAAAATGGGGATGATCTGCCTGGTGGGGTTCCCTTGGGGGTTCAATGAGTATGGTAGATTTAAAGCATACAGAATAGTACCTAGCACATCAGTGCTCAAGAAGTATTGGCTTGCCTTGTTCAGCTGAAGTTCCCACCAAGCGTGGGATGCTATGTGACTGTTAGCTATGCATCCTCCTGTACCATCTGGAGAGAGAGAAGGTGTCCTGCCAAGGGCAGGGCTCTGTACCAATCCAGGAGTTTTGAACTCTCCACTTCCATGCTTCTAATAGTGGTTTTCTTTTCAGGTTGCTTTTAGTTTCAATCTCTTCACTGAGCCTAAAGATCCAAACAAGGGGTTCAAGGATCATCTCCACAGGATATAGTAAGGGAAGTGAAGGTGGATGAGCAGAGACCTAGTTATCAAGTGGCACAATTAGCATGGCAGCCTCCTTTCTGTTATAACACTTCTCAGAACTTAGGACCACCCCATCGAGAGGATGGCAGATGGAAAGAGCAAAGAAGAGACATGCCTGGCGATGGCAACCAGAGGGAAGCAGCTCCTCCCTTCTGGTATTTGTGCATGAAAGAGTCACAGCCACAGTTAGGGGAGCCAAAGAGGGAAATGCTGAGGGTGTGACTGGTGTGCTCTACCTATGGAAAAAGGACAAAGTGATGCCTGCGCATGAGCACTTGCTTGAAGCTGATTTCTAGAAGCTGAATGGGCTTGTCCTGAGCTCCCTTCATTCTGACCACATCCAGAAGCGTTCCCTTTGAGCCAAGTTCGGGGATTCACTAGACTCTGATCTGACATTTTTGTCCCAATATACTGGCTCAAATACTCAGCTAATGACCTCACCAGGGTATTTTGCTTGCTGAGATGGGGCAAGGTGGGCTAGTATTTTTATGTAGGATATGTGGGACCTTGTTACCAGACAGGCATAAGAACAGGAAGGTTGAATGAGCTCAAACCCCAGGAATCTCAGAATTGAGAACAGCAGGAGTGGAGCCATTCCTTACCTGCCTCTACTTGCTCTAGAACACCCCATGACACCCCATTGAGGACCACAGACACTGGGTCAAGTAGCATAAACACCAGGAGTTCTCTATGCTATTGAGATATCTAGAGAGCCCCCAGCGTTCAGCCAATGGGCCCTTCCTGGTCATTCCTTCTCACAAAAGGTATTTAATTCCTGGTTCACTCCGAAGAAAGTGTATGCATTCACATCCATCATCAAATAAATCAGTTTGAACAAGCAAGGACTGGCTCTTCCTTAAGGATCGCAGCAGGGAAAGCCTTCATCTTAAACAGCCAGGTGCCCTCTCCTAAAGACCCTCTGGACCCTCGGCACTCACTCCGAACCAAACAGGTTCCCCCAACCCGGGCTCTGCTTTCCCCTTCCTACCCTATGCGTGGACGCTCTGAGAGGAAGCGTGAACTGGGATCCCTGTTCCTGACTCCCAGCGGTAGGCCAGCGGTGCCTAGGTACACAAAAGACCCTGAACCACAGCATTTGTCCCAGATCCCACTGATTCCCCTTCCCGTTGTGGACTTTGCCCTAACTTCTCCAGGTGGCGCTGCGGACACCCCAGCGGAGAAGCCGGAATTTGGGACATTTTTTAGTCACTTAGAAAAGGCTTAGGAACAGGAGTGATGCATTAACTCGTGGCCTCCTAAAGCTCTGGGTTAAGATGAACATCTGTATCTGGGAGCGTGGGAAGTATCTGGAGTGACACCTTGAAAATCTTGGATAACCATCACGGCACAGAAATGTCCATTAATCAGAGTGTTCTCTGGGCAGAATCACCCTACACAACTTCACCCATGCAGACAGGGGCAAAGAGGAGCCCAGGCTATGGGCCTTAGCAAAGACTACACATACTGAGAGATCTCCCAGGAACGCATACAGTAATAACAACCGCTATTGCCTGCAGAAGTGATGGAATGTCCCTCTGGCACTTCAGGGTAACAGAAGGACCCCTGATTGGAAAGGGACCATTGGCAACACGGAGTTCACCGAAGGAAGCATTCCATCAGAAGCAAACAGCAGAGTAGCTGGTCAAGAGCTCACTCGCAGGTGCGGAGCTCCGGGAAGGGGAAAAACTCTCTGCAGTTCCAACACTTCGCCAGCAGGGGGAAGCCTCTCATGCTACATTTCTCCCCTAAACTGAGCAAGCGGACTGGAGATCGCACAGCTGACCTGCTGGTTAGGATTGCAGACCTTAGAAGCTTTCAGAGAATCCTGGCAGCCTGAAAGTTGGCCCAGGTGCACTCAACCACCCACTTCTGTAAGGGGGGCACTACCTTTCCTAAGCAACTGGTAAAATTGATAAGAGCATTTGAGCAAATTGCCAGGAGACAATGTCTTATCTACCATCAAGTACCCTGCCTTCCCAGTGTAGGGCAGGAGTCCCTGTAGGAGTGCAATGGAATCCTTCATTGGGCAAGTCACATAGCCTCTCACAATCGCCCTTTGTCTGTAAAATGGATTTAAGAAGAAGTCATGTCTCCCCCTTCCTGCCTCAGTGTTTCAACGGGAGCCCTGGGCTTCTCCTACAAGGGCCTCCCTCCTTCTTGCTCCAGACTCATTTGCTGAGGTCCTATACCCAAGCGTCCTTGTAGAAACCCTCCTCTGACACCCTCACAGTCTCCAGAGAAACTGCCTAGAAGCCCTGATATTTTCAGGGCTCAAACATCTATTGTGATTTTGAATCTCTCTCTCTCTCTCTCTCTCTCTCTCTCTCTCTCTCTCTCTCTCT